>JARGYA010000525.1:0-89748 GCA_029204335.1 Mycena vulgaris
GGAAGGCCGCTAGCGTGGATGGGCTGTGAGTCGACCCACCTGTCTCCGGGCCGAGCATATTGACAGCTGCGTACAGCCAATCAACCGAGTCCTCCTAAGTCTAATGGTACGCTTAGCCTGTGGTCCTTGGCTTAATCCGCTGATTTGGCTTATGCAGGAATATCGCTTAAACTTGCTGAACGCGTGGCTGAAAGTGGTGGGTTTCAGCCAGTTTAAGCCAGCTTGAATGTTTGGCTGAAAGGCCCAGTTTCAGCCAGTTTAAACCGGCTTAACCATTTGGCTTAAGCGATCTCTCTTATATATTTAGTACGGTGTAATGTGCTGGGGAATACAATATATACGGGGCTTAAACCGGCTTAAACCGGTTTTACCAATTCTATGTCAAATCATATTTTGCTTAAGCCAACGGGAGCAGGTGACAGCATCGCTGGCCGCGCCGATTGCAACTGGTGTGGCTCGTGTTTATTCAGCTCAGTACACGGCGTCATTTGAGCTCATTGTAGAATGCTTCACGGCTATGACTGCCGAAGGAGTTGCATGCGCTGCTTTTCTCTCATCCTCGCATTTTTCCATGTAAACTGACGAGCCTCGTACTCGAGACATCTTGGCAGACATTTCCTGCATCCTCGACGCCACCGCAGGGCCATCGTAAGTGTCTTTATTGTTCCACAGATCCAGTTGTACTGACGAGTTTAAATTAAAACAGCCGAGTTGCATTGCTTGTGTTGGGTATTAGTCCTAATTGATCTTCGTGATGCCGGGTCTGACTAATTTACAGAGGTCTGTTCAACGGGACGGAGCCGGTCCGTCGTAGAATAGAAACCTTCTAAATCTTAGTCCCTGCATCATCCGCCATCTCCTAGCTGTTGAACATTCAACTAAGTTGTTCTCCCTTTTGTTTTGCGCCGCACGAGATGTATCTATGTAGCCACTGAGTTTGTTGGGGGGTGGATTGTGAGGGCTTGCTTCCGTAGTTCTCACATCTCGTATACCAGGATCCATACATGTATACCAGGATCCATACATGTATACCAGGATCCATACATGTATACCAGAATGACGTTCAAGCGACTGGGCCCACGGGGCATCTTTGGAGTAGTGGGTTCCTTTTATGACAGACCTGATAATAGGTGGCTCATATATTCCGGGTTAGTCTGGAAGAGCGATCGCGTGAAGTGCTGGGCTATCAAAAAAATCCAAGTGTCCAGGACCTTTCTCTACTTGGTTCCCCCATTTAAACACTAGTAGAGACTAGTAAGTGCCGTCGACCCAGGCTGTCCCAATCCAAATTTTACCTCGTTAGAAAAAACTTTGAAGAAATGAGATATCGTTGAGCGCCCATTCTCTCGCTTGTTAGCAAGTCGAATACTGCTATTAAGAGCTATGTCTCACGGGGAACCGGATCCCGTGATCGGCAGCAATTACTCATTATACGGCGCATCGCCCCCTGATGCCCGTAGTGGCGATGCCATCACCCACTTGCCTCCTGCTCCCAACCTCCTACTAGGCGCAGGAAACAAGTAACAGGAAGCCGAGTGTTCCGGCGGCAAGGAACTCATTGCCGACACCCGTCTCCTTAGGCCGCCGCCCGAATTTGCCTCACCAGTGCGCACCATTTCTACGCATCGTCCTCTTGTTAGGCATCCCCGGGAAAACTGACCAGACTCCAGTCGTTAATTGTCGCACATAATATCACGTCGCACTTTAAACGGCTGCCGGCGCGGTGGAACTTCGGGAACCATGCATGACTTACGTCCGCAAAGAGCAAATGCTTGAAATAAGTAGCGCCGAGTTGGGCGCCGGCCTACAGATCGGGAGAGACGCAAATCACGGATACTAGTCCAAGCCGCACGGAAAACCTCACCAGGTCCATTAATGCACGGCATACGAAGTCACGCAGCGTTTCCTCCACGCCCAGATATGCTCCCACCTTTTGCCTCGATAACTTTAATAGACGACCTAACCTCAGCACGATCAAAACAATTAATCACGGCCTTGGCAGGGGTATCCGTAATCAAGTATTACGTAACTAGACGGATATCAAATTGAGTGTCACCTATCTTCAACCGCATCTTGCTTCTTAATTATGGGCATCACCTTCCGCCCGTTGCAGGAGCAGCTAGCATATCGCGAGATATCGCGTCATCCTGGCAGGTTGCGTTGCGTGGACCCCTTGCCTTCAGCAACATGAAATCTACAAGGGGACAGAATTCTCGCCACTTGCATTGCGCCACCCTTGCGCCGCATTGTCGCTGCATTTCGCTGCATTCTTGAACAGCTGCTAGTGGCGGCCGACGACGGCAGAACTTCGGGCTTCTTGGATTTTGCCTCTCTCTTCGATGAACGTTGGACGCACCCCTCGTGATCTATCCGCGCGGGCTTCAACGCCAATGCGGCCCGCAGGTGCATCCGGCGCTACGTTATATTAAAGGGCTCAGGCTGGCAAGTGCGGAAGCAGGCGCCGAATAACATGCTTCCCTTATTCGCTCTTGCTGCGTCGCTGTGCGCTGCGTTGCCCACGTTTGCCGCCTTCTCGTTTCCCGACTGCGTGAATGGCCCGCTCGCTGGAACCCCCGTATGTGACATGTCAAAGGACGCCGTCACCCGCGCAACGGCTCTCGTCGCCCTGTTCAATACCACAGAGCTCGCCGCAAATACTGTCAATCAGTCGCCAGGTATCGCGCGTCTCGGCCTCCCTGCGTACCAGTGGTGGAATGAAGCCTTGGTGGGTATTTTAGTCGTGTCTCATTCGTATTTTTAACGAGATACCTTAAGCACGGGCTCGCCACTGGCCACGGGATCGGGTTTACATCTAGCGGGAACTTCAGCTCCGCAACCTCGTTCCCCCAGCCAATTCTTCTAGGCGCGACGTTTGATGATGCGCTCGTCAAGTCAGTAGCGACCACCATTAGTACCGAAGCCCGCGCGTTCAATAATGTTGGCCGTGCGGGGCTCGACTTCTGGACGCCCAATATCAACCCCTTCCGCGATCCCCGCTGGGGGCGTGGGCAAGAGACCCCGGGGGAAGATCCGTTCCGCATCGCGCAGTACGTTCTCAACCTCATCGACGGGTTACAGGGGGGAATCGACCCGCAGCCGTATGTCAAGGTCATGGCCGACTGCAAGCACTTTGCTGCATACGACATGGAAAATAGCAATGGTAGGCGGCCTATCCTCGCTTCTCCGACTTGATATGAATCGCTCATAGGTGTCTCGCGCCACACCTTCAACGCGATCGTCACGCCGCAGGAGCTGAGTGAGTACTACCTCCCACCGTTCCAGAGCTGCGTGCGAGACGCCAAGGTCATGTCCGTGATGTGCAGCTACAACTCGCTGAACGGCATCCCCGCGTGCGCCAACTCCTATCTCCTGCAAACAATCCTGCGCGACTACTGGGGCTTTGGCGACGACCGCTGGGTCGTATCGGACTGCGACGCCGTTTCGGACGTCTTCGCCACCCACAAATTCACAACCTCGCTCGCGGCGGCATCGGCCGATTCGCTCAAGGCCGGCACTGACGTCAACTGCGGGACGACATTCAGTGCCAATCTGCTCGAGGCGAGCAATGAAGGCTTGATCGCGAACACGGATATGTCGAAGGCGCTTATCCGGCAGTATGCCGGTCTGGTGCGGTGCGTCCAGGGTTGAATTGATAGTGCGGCATCATCTAATGAACTCACGGGGCTCAGGGCCGGATACTTCGACCCCCCCGAGCTTCAGCCGTACCGCCAGCTCACAGCGTCCTCAGTCAACACCGCTGTCGCCCAGGCGCTCGCACACACCGTTGCAGCGGAAGGAATCGTGCTGCTGAAGAACGACAATACCCTCCCGCTGAAAGCGGGTATCAAAATTGCACTCATCGGGCCTTGGGGCAACGCGACCACCCAGATGCAGGGCAACTACTTCGGCGTTGCGCCATTCCTGATCAGCCCGCTGGCAGGCGCCGTCGCCGCGGGTTACAGCGTCACCTATGTGCAGGGCACCACGACGACGGGGACGTCCACGGCTGGGTTCGCGGCGGCGGTGGCAGCTGCGCAGGCCGCGGACGTCATCGTATACGCGGGCGGGCTGGACGAGTCGGTCGAGGCCGAGGGCTTGGACCGGTCGTCGATTGTGTGGCCTGGGGTGCAGGCTAGTCTCATCACATCGCTCGCCGGCGTCGGGAAGCCGCTCGTCGTGGTGGCTTTCGGGGGTGGGCAGATAGACAACACAGCACTGAAGTCAAACGCCGCGGTGCGTCCTTTCCTTTGCTGAATGCTGTCCAATTGCTTACAACCAATTCCTCCCAGGTAAATGCGATCCTGTGGGCAGGATATCCCGGCCAGAGCGGCGGAACGGCGTTGTTCGACGTGATCAGCGGGAAAGTGGCTCCCGCAGGCCGGCTCCCCCTCACGCAGTACCCGGCGGCATTCACGGCGCAGGTCCCGATGACAGACATGAACCTGCGGCCCAACACCACCACTAAAAACCCGGGGCGCACGTACAAGTGGTACACCGGCGTGGCGGTCTACCCCTTCGGTACCGGCCTGCACTATACGACGTTCGCGCTCGCGTTCGCGACGACCCCCGCGACAACCTACAGCATTGCGACGCTTGTCGCGAACGCCGTGAGCGCGCCCTTCCTCGACCTCGGCGTGTTCGACACCTTCAGCGTCAGCGTGCACAACACGGGCACCGTCGCCTCGGACTTTGTCTCCCTGCTCTTTGTGACGAGCACGGCGGGCCCCGCGCCGCACCCGATCAAGGAGCTCATCTCTTACTCGCGGTTGCACGGCGTCGCGGCGGGCGCGACAACCACTACCGCGCTGAAGGTCACGCTGGGATCAATTGCGCGGACAGATGCGAACGGGAGCCAGTGGCTCTACCCCGGCTCCTACACTCTCATCGTCGACGTCCCGCAACAGATCACGCATGCTTTCACGTTGACCGGGACCCAGACACAGATAACCCATTTCCCAACCGCTTGATTAGGATTTTCTACTGTATTTAGCGTTGGTTTGGTGTCGAACCGCGATCCCAAAATCATACATTTTACCTGGCGAGGTCTCGCTTCTTCATATATCCCTGGCCAGCGAACTAGAGATTTGGGCCGTTCGAACCAAACCGCGCACTTCTTTTTCCGCCTGGAGATACTTGCCGGAGGCTGTGCATTCGGCACCTCGGGTTGTTTCGGAGCACTGCCGCCGGTTGATCTCGACCTTCGTCATCATGTCCTTCACCATCAGCGGGAGTCGCCCTGTGAGGTTTCACGGCGGGACGTTCAACAATGTGGCGGGCGACTTCAACAGCTTTAGCACTGCAGCTCCGGGACTGCATGAGCACAATCACCGGGACTCAAGTGAGAAACGCCATCATCCTGCACGAAAGATGACGAATAATATTTCGGAAGTCGATCCAGGAGGAGGAGGCAGTAAGGCCCCGTGAAACTCCACCAAAGGGTGGTCCCAAAAAGTGGCTTTTTGAGGGCGAAATTTTCAGATTTCCTTGTCCCAAAAGTGGCTTTTTGAGGCCCAAAAATCAGCAGCCTTGTCCCAATAGTGGCTTTTTGAGCCGGGATTTTGACGAACACCGCGGAGTTTGATGGCGTATTGCCCGGCACTCGTTCCAATCAACAACTTAAGTAAGCCTAGAGGTACATAGTGCGAGCGTGAATTGGTGGTTCCCGGAGCGGAGGAAGCGAAAAATCGATTTTCCCGCCCAATTTTGGCGAAATTTGGAAGTGCACGTGACGACCCTTGTCCAATAGTGGCTTTTTGAGAGCCCAAATGCCGCCGTCGAGTGGCTTTTTGAGGCCAGAATTGAGGATTTTTTGGGACCACCCTTTGGTGGAGTTTCACGGGGCCTAGGCAGTAACGAAATGCGAGCATCGCAACATGTAACAGACCGCATCTCCCTGGCAACTCGCCCACGGTTCACTCCAATAGTGTCTTCAACACTGTGGGCGGAAACATGACAAGCCTGAGTGTGACTTCGTATGGCGAAAATGGTGCGTTGTGGCCGTTCTCTGTACGTCCAACTCACACATATTTATTCATGATGTCTAGGTCTCGACGTTTTGTGTCGCTCTGTTGTCGCGGATGCGTTGCACAACTTGGCGGAGCGGCCCCCAGAGCCTTGTCATCCAGGAACGCGAAATTCGGTGCTGGGTGAACTGCACGACTGGTTTCAAGGTGATGGTCCCCCGGGTGACCTGATATGGCTTCACGGATCTGCGGGCGCCGGTAAATCAGCGGTTGCCCAAAGGTTCGCTGCGGACTGCCATGAACAAGGCACATTGGGGGGCTCATTCTTCTTTCAACGCGGGAATACCCATCGTGGAACTTGGAAACTTGTTATTCCGACGCTTGCCTACCAGCTTGCCGCATCCTATCCTGAGCTCCGTCTCATTATTCAGGACGCGGTGGAAACAGACAGGCTCGTCGTCGGCCAGGCAATGCGGCTGCAATTTCAGAAACTCATCGCCGCACCGTTGGCGCAAGCACCACCACTGACGTTTCGGCCGATAATCGTGATCGACGGGTTGGATGAATGCGAGGGCCACGATGCCCAAGTAATGCTCCTACAGCTTATCATCGAGGCACTTCACAGGCACCATCTACCCGTCCGTTTTCTCATCGCTAGCCGCCCGGAACCACACCTTCGTGAGGCGCTCGAAGCCGCCGATAATATGTGTCGCTACCTCGAGCTCCATCCCGACGTATCTGCTCATGCCGATCTTCGCCGGTATTTCTGCGATGAGTTCACCCGGATCCGCGAGGTTCACACTTCCAGAGGAACCACCCTCGAAAACGACTGGCCCTGTCAAGATGCAATCGAGTATTTGGTTGGCCGATCATCTGGGACTTTCATATATGCATCGACGGTGCTGCGGTATGTTGATGATGAATATTCACATCCAGCGGAGCGCCTAGATTCTGTCTTGCGCTTAGACCCCGAGAGTACTGCTCCTCTTGACGACCTGTATTCCCAAATACTGTCCTCATTCCCCAACAGACCGGTGCTCCGGCGAGTCCTGCATGCGGTGATTCGGACGAATGGGGACCTGGACCCTGAAGAAATAGATAGTGCATTGCAGCTGCGCGGAGGGGTCTCCCGGCTGGCACTGCGAGGCTTGCATTCTCTCCTCTCCATTCCGGCTATCCGTACCGTCGGATATCGCCATCCAGTCACATTGCTGCATGCATCTCTCGAAGACTTCCTGCTCAATCCGGCGCGCTCCTCGGTGTTGTGTATTGCTGTTCCGACCTTGGACTCTGCCTTCGTCCGCAGTATGATTCACGTCTTATGCACGGTGCCCATGCCCCCTCTGCTTTTTAGGTACGATGTCATTGGACATGCATCGTGGATTCATTCTCATCTTCGAAAGGTCGATCGCAACGAGTCTTCTGCACTGCATTATCCGAGTCCCTCCTACACACGACTTGCTCCCAATTCTCCGGAACGTCGATGTGCAGCAAGTGCATTACTCGAGTGCAACGTCCGCCTCCCAAATTGTGGCCTGGCTGGAGGTAAATACAACAACTAGAAAAGGTCATTCATTCCGACATTTACATCCAACAGAGTTTCCCTCAGGCCCCATCTGACCTCATTCAACTTTGGGATGATCTTAATTGTATATGCCGACTCCGAATCCCACTGCGTTGGTCACTTCTCACTGATGCCTCCAAGTTCAATGACATCTGTGCGGATATCTTATCACGAAACCCCGACCTCCGGTCTGTTCTCAATGTCTCTGTCGTCTGGCCACCACGACCAACATTGGCCCCGGTTCTATATCTCCTCGGGCTGAAATGGAATGTTTTACGCCCACTGTGCGCCCTGCGCGACTGGTTCGAGACTGACTTGGTTGCGGGCATATATTCTGGTGCCCTCGGCGATCCCCTCCGAAGCGTTTTCAAGCGCCAGGATATCTTGCGATACACAGCCCTCTGTTGTATCTCCCGCATCAAGGACATCCTGATTTCGAATGATGTCTTCGAATTCGACCAGTATGCCTTCCCATTGGATTGTCCTCGAGGCTATGCTCATTATCTTTACTTACCAGTACATGGCTTCTGATTGTCGCGCGATGCGAACCGTGCGATGAAGTGTTGCAAACGCTGGAGGGGGTCGAACTGGTCCTGCTATGTGAGCGGTTGAGCCGCGACCCGGAATATCATGCGGCGTGTCACGACGACTTCCTTCACCCAGCCTGCTTTATCGGAATCCTGGATTGGCTGCGCGTAGGTCTCAAGTCTCTCGCTATGATGACAAGCAATAACGGCTCCACAGCGCTTTCCCTGTCCGCCGCTACACATGATTGAATTCTGGGAGCACCAGATGTCTGCAGTGGACCAGTGCAGGTACAGTGAGGTTGAGTCCGGACAGTGTAAGGAGCTCACACGTTGGCCGGCAGGCTGACAATGCTTAGAAATCCCTCAAGTGCACTGTAGAGCTGGAAAAGTCTCTGCTGTCAGTTGCTGTTTAAAACTCGAGCCATGTTGCATGAGCACTCATCACTTGAATGACCATTTGGACAGATACAAGATGAAGCACGGTAGCGGAACAACGAACATCTCAGCGTCAGAGCTCGTCCTTAGCCGACTTCCTGATGAGCCAGGTTAAACGATGGAGGTTGTCAACCATTAACCATTTGAACTGGTTAAACCGTCTGTTAAACCACGATTTTGGTAGTAGTGTGCCCTAATCACAGTAGTAAACGAGCCAGTTAAACCATCCCTTTATAACCAACTCTCGGTTTAATAAACCGTTCCATACAGAGCAAACACTGTTTAAACTAACCGAGATATTTTATCTTTATCTACTACTAGTACATCGCACTTATGGACTGTGTGAAAAGGTGTGATACTTGTGGGGGTGAAGAGTCTGAGTCCCTTCAATTTATAGTCTCAGAGCGCCTATTGCCTCTTCGAGACAACAATGAAGGTCTGATTGATCTCGCCATTGTCCGCATAACCACAATCGGACGGTGGCAAGATTTGATTGCATGTGTAGTTCATGGTGGCCCCCGTTTCCTGTCTTCTCTCTCTCTCTCTCTCTTTCTCATACCAAGATAGTGCTACTGGTCATTTTCTCCTGTAACCCCCCACCATAATGCTGGCCTAACATTCACTTCCGTCTCAGTTATAATTCACACCGGGGGCAAGAGCCAACACACCCAAAAACCACATGCATTTAACACATGTAGTCCGCAGGTAGTCAACAAAGGTAATTGTGGTGCTTCGGCAGACAAAGGGGGGCTTTGTCGGCCGCCCCAAGCAGACAAAGCCCCCTTTTGTCCGCACAAAGCACTTGTGCCAATTTTATTACTCGGTGCCGACCACATGTGGACCACATGCGTTAAACGCATGTGGCCTTCACATGCGTTGGCTTTTGCCCCCGGTGTCATGCGCCCTGAAGTGTCTCATGTTTAATCAGGGAAGCAGGCAGCTGTATTGAGAGATTTTGATTCGTAGGGTTGTTTCCTAGTACAGTTCAATGTATACTGGCATCTGGAATAGCCGTTTGTAACAGTTGGTTTAATGGGTGTTGATACCAGCATTACCACTGATAAAAACTTGCCAGCTGCAGTTAAACCGAGGGGTTTAACCAGTTTAAATGGTTAATGGTTTACAACCTGCGAGGTTTAACCGGACCCATCTGGGTTACTCCTTAGCTTTAATGAAGAGCTCCCTGTTTCACCTGCGACAGATGTTACATATTCTACGTACACGGACGCGCGATCATACGCGACTCCCGGATCGCCATAGAAGCCACAGAGATCTTAATTCCGGCTGAAGACGGTGGAGTTGTCCGGACTTGATCTGTGAATCATCACCGATGAAAACTACATCGGACGGAGTTTGCAATATGTAGCCAGCTCATCTGTCTTGAAAAGCTCCCACCATCCCCGAATCGGATCGACGGGATTCAACTCTGAGGAAGGGCACACATGAAGCCGTCTGCGGCGATGAGCAGGTGCGTCAAGAGCGTGGTGGAAGAGTAGAACGGTGACTGGACGATTGGGAGGACGCTGACCTGTATCTACATGGTTATTTGAGCCACTTAGATTCCGCCAAAGATTGTGCAAAGATTCGGGTTGGATTCGGGTTGGATTTGGATCAGAGCGGCACGAGATGCTGACATCAACTAGACTCATCACCGGTCTGCCTACGAGGCGCAACAATGTGGCGAGCACGTTGCCCTACAAAGAGCTTGCCTCATTTCTCTGCCACTTGTAGGCAGGCTGGTAACGAGTCTAGGCGTCAGCATCACCCCATCTTTTCCGCCTTTTGCAATATCCCTCTCACTTCTCCTTCAACGAGACTGGGAGTGGATTTGGAGCGCTGCGACAAGCTGGTGGCACTCGTCCGTGTTTTCTACCTAGTACTCCTAGTCTTTTCCGATCCGCGGGTCGTGAGAACTATGTCGACGCCCAGCGACGACGGTTTCTGGGCGGGGGCTGGGCAACTGGACCGACGACGAAGTGTGGAGCCTGCTTCGCGTGGGCACGGGAATTGTCGACTCACCGTCAACGGCAACGTCCTGCCCCTCGTTTCGCACCTGCGCCCCAAAATCATGGCAGTCGATGACCCGTATCCACCCCTCACGCTTCCCCTCTTTCACACCGTCACTAATCTTTATATCACTACGGCAGGGAGGCAACTGCAGCCCGATTGGCCCCCGCTTTGGCGGCTGCCCACCCTCACCCATCTCGCGATCCAAGGTGATGCGCCGCCCGTAACACTGCGAGTGTATTTGGAGCGCTGCGACAAGCTGGTGGCGCTCGTCCTTCTTTTCTACCTAGTACTCCCAATCTTTTCTGATCCGCGGGTCGTGAGAACCATGTCGACGCCCAGCGATGACGGGTTCTGGGCACGCGTGGATTTGTTTCTCGAGAAGAAACGAACGGGGGAAATCGACGGCGAGTTTCTTCATTGACTCTAGCCCCGAGTCTCAAATTTGTCCCTGGCATCAGCGGCTTGTCATAACGTGGACCCCACTGAGAAGTTTATCGTCCTTTTTGATTGGCGTTAGCAATTGCGACCCCGACTCGCCGACGGTCCAGCTCCGCACTCCACGGACCGTGTTCGTTGCGTAGGGTCAAAACCACCAGCTTCCCAATAGTTAATACCTTGTAACCCTTGTAACCAACTTCTCGCTGCAAATCATTGAACAGCTTCGAGGCTTCTTCAATTGCACTGCTCCAGAGCTCTCTGAATTCCATGGCGCGAGAATCGCGACTCACGAGTTGGTACAGGCCTGTCGATGCAATTCAACATTATTGGTGGACAGGGCGACGGCTCCCGCATTTTATACCGCCGAAATCGCGTCCGCGCTCGGGGAATGCTCCCTCACGCTCGAGATCTCTCGCGTCCCAGCACGCGCGCCTGCCTATGGCGCTCGACTTCGCGGGCATGCTGCTCATCTGCCTGCGCGTCTGTGCATGCGATCGGGCGATGCGGCAGCATCCCAGTCTGCGCGGCGATGGGGACGTACGGCGTACTATGAGGTGAAGGAGCGGAAGTATTAGAGCATGCGGGCGCAAGCAGAAAGCGCTGTGAGGCACTACTGCATCGTGCCTGTCTGCGAGCGGATACACCAATACTTTTGATGCATGTAGAGTAATTCACTTCCTGCCGCGATTGTTTTTGGAGACCTCATATTCCGGCTTAGTTTCATCGACTCACTTATTGCCTCTTACTGAGAGAAATAGATTAATTCTCTGCATCCACAACTCTCCTCCTGCCTTGTTCCGGCGGTTGGTTTCACCCTCCGAGTCAGATTGCCTGCTTTTTCTATACCCTTCGCTACAAGTACTTACAATCAAGTGAGCAAATTCCATCTTTTCACTCCTCAGTCGCTCCATTGTAGTATTCAAATGCTCAAGTTGAGAGGCAGCCCGGGATTTGCCAGCCGTGGGAATCGGGAATGTGCGGATCAGTCTAAGCGGTTTCATCCGCATTTGAACCCGTTTGATCCCTCCGCTTGCTGCTACGCTGTCGCGTGAAGGACGTGCTAGCCGGCAAATCAGCATCAATGTCTATTATTCAATAAATTTTATCTGGGACTGCAAAGTATGGAAAGCAGGAGCACCATGCTTTGAAACAAATGATAATACACAAGGAGGATAAGCAAATAACCTATGGTGAAACATTGAAAAGATATGGAGAAAATATTTACAATAACTTTTGCATGTCTGTTGACCAGAGTATTCAGAAGATACTCCAAGGTTATTCTAAT
The DNA here is from genome assembly GCA_029204335.1 of Mycena vulgaris. Taxonomy (NCBI): domain Eukaryota; kingdom Fungi; phylum Basidiomycota; class Agaricomycetes; order Agaricales; family Mycenaceae; genus Mycena; species Mycena vulgaris. Next base: position 12,223 of record JARGYA010000525.1, read on the forward strand.
CTAAGCATATCTTTTGAATGTTCTCAATGTTTTTTCAAAGTCCCAGTGCTTAAGATACACAAAAGGTATTGTAAATATCTTTTCCATATCTTTTCCATATTTTGGCGTCAGTTATCTGGTTATCCTTCCTGTGATACACTTGCCGAGTGATGGCCGTGATTGTGCATTGGAAGGGATCGAGGTGAAAGTCAATGTTCCTTCACCGCACCGCCGTCCATAAATGACTGAGTATAGCCCATATTTCTAAAGCATCACTTGGCACAAAAGACAGCTAAATACAAAGCTTGAAATGCTCGGAAATGGAGGATTCAAGGACAGGCAATGATTTTGAGAAGCATACAATGAGCCATCTCCAGTCTAACTCTGTGAATAAATGAGAACCTTCTTATAGGGACCGCCACAGCAATATCTCCTCCTCCATCTCCTGCTCCTCCCCTGCTCCTCCTTCTCCTAAAAGGACCCTTGCGGCTGATTCGATGGACATTTACCACTCTATGTTTCTCAATATCAAACAGGAAGCATCATAATTTCCTTGTCAACGATGCTGCCCATTCAAATTTGAAAAACTGATTCTATCCAACTTAATTCGGGAGCCATGTCGTTGCAGCAGAAGGTCGGGAACTCTATCTCTTATGGAGGTTATTTAACCATATATGGATTGGCACCGCCATACCACCCTGCCAAGTGAATCTGTTATGCAGTGAGAGTTTTATGACCTGCAATTGAGCAAGATCAACCAATATGTCTTCAGACTCAATGACCGTTCTATTTTAACATTTTGGTGCAACCCACGAGCTTTGATCTCGTCCTCGGGCATCTCGGGCATGTTCAAAGGGGAGAATAGGTTGATTATCTCTGCATTTGAGATATCCTGGACATTTTGGCGGTCGTAAATATTTAATGGGGCGTCTCTAAACACTAATTCCCTCTGCGATTTGACGATTATGCTCAGAAATAAACCGACAGTGAGGTAGAAAGTACCTCTGCAACATTCCTTATTGATTTAGGTGAAGTTAGAATCATTAGTCACGAGCAATAAGCAGCCTTACATCCAGTGTAATTCTACGTCCGAATTAGGTGTGTACGGCCATCACTTGTTTCAAAGCGTGGTGCTCCGGCTTTCCATAGCAAACCAAAAATACCTAATATCTACACATTCAAATCGAAACCAAAGCATTCTCATCTGCATTCTCGATTACTGGGCTTGTGTCACCAAACACTCCTAGGGGTGCGTATAGGTGTGACAGATCGGCCAAGCTCCGTTCATTGTCTTTCGGGCCATCAAGGGTAATATTAGCAAGTCTTTCATCAATCAGAGCAATCTGTTTTATCTGTGATGACCGTTCAAACAGAGATCTTGCATTTTTCCAATACTCTGTTGCCTTCAACACATCCCCATTTTCCTTCGAGATGTATCCAAGTTGAAGCATGCATTCTGCTCGGCTGCGGTGGACATCCATCTGCGTGAATCCCTCGAGGGCAACCACCAGAAGGCTGACTGCTGTATCCTGGTCGCCTTCAGTGCAGAAAATATCCCCTAGGAATTGGAGAGCCTTATGAACATCTAGCTTCTGCCGTGACTTTAAAGCATGCACAAGATATACTATTGTCCAGGAAAATGGCCAATCTGTTGAACCCCAGAGACTTCTATCACCAAGTCTCTCTAAACAGTAGTTTACCATTTCGGCGTGATTGCCCCAAAAGAGTGAAAGGCACTTGTGGAAAAGCAGCTTTGCAGATGGTTGATTTCTTTCTCTCAGATGGAGGGCTCCCATTATAGCATCACAGGCCATTGCATAGACCACATATCTTAATGAATTGAATATTGATTTTGCTGTATCAATCTTCCTTTCAACATCCTCCATTGGTATATCCAGAAACACCTCGACTTCTGCAATATTAAGCATAACGGAGGCATAAAGGTATGCTGTTGGTTCAACTGGGGCTTCATGAAGAATTTGCCTGTGGATATCTCGAGCCTCCACATATTCTGATTTCAGCTTGCAGATCTCTGCCTGAGCTGTCATAATCGTGTTGTCCAACTCACCAGCAGACATCCCACAGTGAATGAGGAGATCTCTTGCCCTGGTGCAGAGAGAGGTTGCATATTTATAGTTTCCAAGTGCATGCCAACAGTGCACTTCAATCTGTAGTGCATGTGCTTCCTTATATAAATCTGCAGAAATCTGGGCTAGCCTCTGAGCCTCGGATGCATATATTTGGCCTGCAGCTGGATCACCAATTCGCCACTGGAGATATGCTAGATCAATTGATGATTGACACTGTCTTTTGGTATTCCCAGTTGAAATTGCCAATGAGAGTCCAGTCTGAAAGTACTTTTTAGCTGTAGAAAAATCATTGCGTGTCCGATAATAGAGCCCTAAATTGGCGAAAAATCTACCTGTGGGAGCTATTTAATTTCGTAAAGAGGAAATATTACTTGAGGGCTTACATTTGATATCTGAGTCATTAAAGTAAGGTAATTGTTTTAATGCTTTGTCAGCCAGTATTGCGGGATTAGGAATTGGATGAAATTGCCAAGAACTGAAGATCTCTGTGATATAAAAGACCTCCAGTCCACTTGGGAGAGGGTGAATATGAGCAATGTGATCAATCAAAGGAGTCCGGCCACGACCAGCAAGTCTACTGAAAGCATTAAGATACAATGTGCAGTAGATTGTATCAGCTGTAGGATTTTCAACCTGGAGCATGTGGAGAAGTAGGCCCTGGATATTGGAGAAATTTGATGTGATCTGCAGGGTCATCTCAGACCCCGAGATAGTCCCATAATATTTGTACTCAAGTTCCAAAAGCTGATGAAAGTAATTAAGAAGAGCCTGAACAAGGTAATCCATGGGGGGGTAAGATCTTGCCATATATTCACGAATGGGTACCAAGGTCTTGAACCGCCTGTGATCATCACCATAGGCCAATGAAGTAGACAACAGGGCTGCTTTGCATCTAAGGATGTCTTTTATTGGAAGCTTGCTTTGTACCAGCTCTAGATCTGAGAGGCCATCAGGGAGCATTGAAAGGAGGCTCAATAGCTCCTGGCAATGGGGCACAGATGTGATTCGGGGACTAGATAGAGACATTGAAATGGATAAATCAAGATTTGACTGCTTGTCATAGCCATCTGAGATCACAGAGGTTTTCTCTTGCTCCCAACGGGCCAGTACATTGGGGCAACCCTCAGATTCAACCAAGTGGGCCATGAGATCAATTGCAAGTGGCATGTTGTCAGTCAGGAGGAGAACCTTGTCAATGTCATCAATGTCGTGACAATCATCTGCAATATCCATGAAAGTCTGTCGGGCAGCATCCTGTCTCAAGGGTTTCAAAGCTGACAAGAAAGGCCGAGTCCAGCGTACAGAGGCTGGTCTTTCTGTCCCTCGGATTGTGATCTACTAGAGTGTTAGTTACAATACCAAGGCAAGAATATCAGCACTTACAATCAATGCGAGGTGTTTTACATCTGTAAGCAGAGACAAAAATTCCTCAATATCTCGACGGATTTCTGTCGGCTCCCAGAGTGTCTCCAGGTTATCCAGGACCAAGAGGCAGGCCGGATTGGTGGAAAAATGATGCAAAATCGCTTTGGCGAGATCTTTCTTCTGCTTCAGTCCCAAATGGGCCCCAATGAGAGTAACTAGTTCATCTGTACTTGATGTAGAGTCGCAAGCAACAAATACGCGATGTTGTCCATATTTCTCAGTGACTGTTGGATGATGCAGAACAGCTCTTGCGAGACTTGTCTTTCCCATTCCACCGGGGCCCAAAATTGCTATCCTTGGAGTCTCTTGTATGAACAGTTTCAGAATGACTGAAAGTTCAGATTCTCGGCCATGAAAGATTTTTGGTTCCGAGGGCAGCATCGAAATCGAGTTTGAACTTAATTAGACTAGGATTAGCTTCGATGATATTTAATCTTATTTCCGACCATACCTGTTGTAGTAGCTAGAATAAACTCCTTTGGTCTGTGCAAAAGTTACTTCTTGATGTACTCGGAATGGAAGGACTACATACCAATGATCCTTTGTCTGAAGTGGTACCTTCAGAAAAGGCCTCGATTAACTCTAGAACTTCTTGGTGTCTGGCTTCCGCAATCTTTTGCATGTCTCCAATCTCAGTGTGGATATTGATATTGTAAACCTGTACAAGTTTCCCCGTTTGAATACTGGCACATAGGAGATGCCAAACTACCTCACCTTCAAAAGATCTAGGGCTTCTTGCAGACCCACGTTACAATCCTTCAGCAATTTGCTCATTTCCCCCTGACGGAAAAAGCGCCTGATCTTGCTTTTATCCTGCTGGGCCTCCACAAAAGTGTGGATCTTGTAGAGTGTGCTGAGGACATACACTCAGCAATAATAAAATAACTATGACCAGGGGCCCTACTCTGTGACTTTTCCGATATGATTCAGCATGGTTGGTGAGTCCAAATCTGGACCAATCCCGGGCTTCATATGGAGAGAAATAATCACACAGAGCAGCCTGGTGGTCTGTTCCAGCAACTGGGTGCAATCACTCTTGTTTTGTCTGACAGTCTAGCCGAGCAAAAATGAGATAAATTCCAAGTGTAAGTAGTCCATAGCGGAAATGTACCTGCACAGCAGTGAGCAGAGACTTGGTCGTGTTGCAGATGGGTTCCAAGAATGGGGTTTTGAAGCTACGGGTGAGGACCTCCAAGGTATCCACAACTATTGTGAAGCATTTTAGAATATTGGTTGATCGGAGTTCGGGTGCAATGGGCTGATGCGACATTTTGGTCTGATGGGCACAGATTTCAACTGTGCTGGTAAACAGTTGAGCTCCTTTTATTCTCGATGCCCATCAGAAGTTGAGTAAATCATTAGTACTTAACAGTGTAAGACAACCAAATGAACTAGCTGCCCCGAAGTTGGCGCAGATAGCAGTAGCATTTACTATATGGCACGGTCCTACTCTTGAACACCGGTGTCAAACCCTGGTGATTGGAGCTATGAATATATAACTCTGCTCATTAATCATGAGTGCACCACCCACATCTTGAATATGTATCCTCACAGAAAGGATTAGTTTCCGTGGAAGGGTGGTTGATTAACGAACATTTGTAGCTACAATTTCCGCGCCGTCTCCTGACGTGCCATCTTTCGACAACGGCATGCCGGTCACCAGGCCTGCTGGAACGATGAAATCTGATGTGGATCTGTGTCAAATATCCCCTATTCAGGAATCGATGGAACTCAAGATGTCATGTACGGACCTCTAGTTTCGGCGCTCGCTGATAAGCCAGTCGGAGGTGTAGAGAATGCAGCTGGGAACACATCAGAAGGCGGGGAGTGGGCGACTGCCGGTAAATTGATATCGAGTTCTCGTCAACGTCAACGTGCCTGCGACGCCGAGCTGTGTAGCACAGCAGCGTTAGTTCCGCTATCAGCCTGGTCGAACCAGGTTCAGGGATCTTCTTAAATTTGAGATCCCCCGTGGGGGCTATGAGTTGATTTCTGGGTTCCATGTCAATGTACAGTTTCCTGAGATCCCTCAGGCGCGGGAATAAGTAGCGGCGAGGCGCTAATGAAGCGCATCAGATGCGCGTGATGGGATCACGCCCCTGAGCACGTGCCGTCCTTCCCTTTCAAGTTTCCTCCCCACTTTCTCCTTCAATTATCCGAGTCCTTCACATACAATACGATGGGAGATCTCAAAAGAGCGATCCATGCCTCGGCACTCAATTATATCAAAGCCTCAGGCCTCAGGTTCAATTACGCCCTTGGAAAACCTTGATTAGTGGCAAATCGGTGGCGGTGCCAGACTCTTGGCTCTCACCACATCATCGCACTAACCGCGCAATGTATCCTCCCACCTCCCACCCTCCCATTCCCACACGCGTTACCCATCGAGATGGAGCGAGAGATCTTCGAATCCGCCGCACTACGGTATACTGATACTGCATCCCAATCGGACGATCCCCCAGCTGCTACGGGTTCTCATATCGTTTGCCAGGCGTATGTGGGGTTTTGATATATCAGGTGGTGGGCAGGGCCCCAACTGCGGTGATATATCAGAATCTGCAGTTGCCCATGTGCGGTGATATATCACCTATGGACAGTCCCTTTTTGGGTGCTTCCGCGCGCACGCGGGCTCCTTGCCCGTTGGGGGGCGGTGTCGCATGCGCCGCTGGTCCGTGCGCGAAAAGCGCCAATTGATGCGCATCAAACGCATCCCATAACGGGTGTTGTTTGCTGCTGTTACTTCCCCATCCCCTTCCCTCCTCCCTCCTCCTCCCTCCGCGGCTACTGGCCCCAGCGCTTTGATCCTCCCACCTAGGCGTCGTACTACCTGCAAATATGCATCGTCTAATGCCAATTCCGACCTTCCAGCGCCCCTCAACCGTCCACCAATCCCGCGGCACTGTGCCCAATTCTCACCCGGCTAGCCCACAATCCGAGCAGTATATCCAGCCCTCTGTATGACCTCGCTGCCCGTCCGCCACTCGCCACTCGCTGCTCACTGGCCATGCTACCCGCGCTGCCCGCTCTGACCGCTCCTGCCCGCACCGCTGCTCGCTGCTCCCCGCCGCCCCGTTGCTTTTTGCTGCCCATGCCGCTCGCTGCCTGCGTTTATCCATGCTCCCCGCGCTGTTCGTTCCACGCTTGCCCCGCTTCCCACGCTGCCCGCGCCCACCCCGCTCGCTGCCCGCTGCCCTGCGCCCGGAAAACCCCGCCCACGGCTGGGTTAGCCGCCAGGACTCAGATCTCATATGTCGGCCTCTTAATTTCTTAAAAGCAGTCGAGTCGAAGCCCGCTTTCTTCCGTAAAGCCGTCCGGACCTTGAAATGACCTACGGGTGGACCAGGCAGCTGGGAATCGTCCTCGATGTGCACCCGAAGTCCCGCCCCTCGTTCCGCATCTCCGTCGAGGTCTCGCATCTAGCCTTCCCTTCCACAACGTCGCTCATCTATATATTTATTATGGGAAGGCAGTTGCAGCCCGATTGGTCGTTGCCCGCCCTCACCAACAGCATCGCATGATGCGCCATGGCCACCCTCGACAGTGGAGCGCTGCGAGAGTCTCCCGGTGCTGGTCGTCCTTCTCTTCCATCTGGTCCCAACGACGACGCTTTCTGGGCGCGCGAGGATGCATTCCTCGCGAAACGAACAGACGAAATCGACGGTGCGGTTTCTTCTTCTTTGGGCTCGTCTCTCGAATCTCACATCACATTTGTCCCCTGCGTCGGCGTCCTGTTATATGTCGTATGTTATAACGTGAGCCCCAAGCAGCCGCTCATACTCGTCTCTGCTGCCACGACTCGCCGCTCGCCCGCCCGCCCTCCGCCCGCATCGTTGTGCTGTTTAGTAAAAGCCACACCGCTCCTCCTCCTCATTCGCCTCGAATCGCGCGCTTCAAACTTATTTCCACTGCCCCTGGCCTCACTGTATCCACCACTCGCGCCCCTCTGCTGGATATTGATTCACCCCGACTGCTCCAGACGTTCCTTCTTGCCCCCCGTGCGTCACATATTCCCGCCCTGCATCCGCTCCAAGGACTAAAATGCGACGCACGCCCTCATGAATCGGGGGACGCACGAACGGAACTCTCCTCTCGCGCCCCGTCCTCCTTACTATATCTCCTTTTGCCATTTAGCTCATCTTTCAATGTGCGTCCACGCCCGACTCCCTCCCCGCCAGATCCAGCGGCGTGGGCCGAGTCTGCGTTCAGCGGTCAGCCCGGCCATGGGCGTGGCGACCTCCGCATTCCGCGCCGCAAATCAGCAATTCAGCGCTAGCGCGTTCCCGACAGCGTGCTCACGAAGCTACGCCCGTGCCGGGGACATATGCTGCGGCGCACGCCTCCTTGCGGGGAGAGGAAGCTGGCGGCGCTCAATGGAAGGATATGCCTGCGGCCCCGGCTTCCCGCTCGTCGTGAACTCGGGGAGGGCCTGCGGCGCCCGACGCTCGCCCGCCATCCCCACTTCCGCTCTTTCACAACGCCACCCATCTATGATTTCTATCAATACCTGAAAGGACTGCGCCAGCTGTACGAGATCCGATTCCAGCTTTCCCCGTGTGCACGAGGGACGTACTGATCCATCGACCTGGCATGAGTGACCGTCAGAGGCGCGGCGCGCGCGCGGATTTCGCGACCCCGGCAGGCGGGAGGCTCGAGACGGTAGCTGGTGGGAGATACATTTTATCAGTCTCACTTAGCGCTGGGGAGAAGTAGAAATACATCAAGCGAGCGTTAGTAATTAAGTATGTAGCGTGCGTACTCATACTCATACTTGCTCTAAAACCCAACATGCTTTAAGCGTTAAGCCGTCTCCTTCGACGCGCCCTCCCCCTCCTTCGCTGTGGCTCTTCTCGTTTCTGGCATCCCAACCTCCTCCCAGTCCTCCAGCCCCTCCCCCTCCCTCCCACCTCCTCCCAACCCCTCGCTGCTCCCCCCTTCCCTATCGCCACGCAGCAGCCCCCTCCGCATAACAAACCGCTGGCGCAGTACAGCGACGCCCCGTACGAGGAGGAACAGGACACACGCGCCGAGCGCGATGCCCACGATGTACACCGCTAGAAACGCGTGTTGCGTGTGCGGGTCGAGGAAGGGGTAGGCTGGGGGGAGGAAGGGGGGTTAGCGCGTCGAATAAGCATAAAATCAGCGTCGAACGAGAAGAAAAATAAGCGCCGAATAGACATAGACATATAAAAACAAAAACGCAAAGAAATAAGAGCGCGAGGCGACGTGCAAGCGGAGTCGAGCGAAAATGAGAACGGGAGGAGAGGGAGAGGGAGAGGGAAAGGGACGCCCGAGCATACAAGGCCTGAGGCGCCCGCCTCCTTCCCGCTCGTCTGGAACTCGCAGAGAGTGTAAGCCTGCGGCGCACGCCACCTTCCCGCCCGCCGCTCGCCGCTCGCAGAGAGAGGGAGCCTGCGCGCCGTCACGAAGGATATGCCTGCGGCGCGAACATAGGCCTGCGACGCGGACATGAGCCTGCGGCCCGCGCCACCTCACAGCCCGTCTGGAACCCGCAGAGAGACACACAGCCTGCGGCGCCCGAGGATACACGGCCTGCGGTGCCCGAACAAAGAATATAGCCTGCGGCGCGGACAGAACCAACTCACGATAAAACCCCTGCGCCTCCCTCGTCACATACGCCACGCCCAAATACGCCACGAGCAGCACGAGCTGAACGGGGAGGGTGAGCCAGGGGGCGGGGGGCGTGTTGGTAAGGAGGAGGTCGAGGAGGGCGTAGGGGGTGTTTAGGGCGTGTAGGGAGATGTTTGACCAGGCTGGAAGGGTGGGGTGTAAGCAGGGTTTAAGGGAGGGGGAGTGTTAGGAATGGGGAGGGACGCACTGTCAAAGGTGGTGCCGAACGTGTCGCCGCCGGAGAGGAGGGCCCAAAAGACGACGGTTACGATGAGGGCTGTGAAACCAAATCAATGCGAAGTAATTGGGGCGGGGACGGGGACGCACGGAAGGTGGTGATAGTAGACTGGAGGAGGACGTGCAGCGCCTGGAGCGCGCGCGGCCAGCGGCGCAGCGGGTAGCGCCCGTAGCGCGCGTACGCGAACGTCTGCACGCCCGCGGCGCAGTAGTACGCCGCCAGGCCAATATAAGACAGTTCTGTGAAGTAGCTTAGGAAGCTGCTCGCTCGTCAGCGTAGCTCTCGGGGGGAGGGAGGGAGGGGGGACGCACCTAGGGCCGGCGCCGGCGGCGACATCGAAGGCGAGGACGATGCAGAGGGAGGCCACGGCGTAGAGTGCGAGGAGGAGGCGCAGCGCTGCGAGGGCGGCGGGGTGGAAGACGGGGGAGGATACGAATTTATGGGACGGGTCGAAGGGGGTGGAGACGCCCAGGCGGGCCCAGGTGAGCAGCGGCATCGGCGTGCTAGTGCTTGTCGAGTGAGCGGCGGGCCTGCACCGTGAATCCTGCGCCGGGACAGGAGGGAGTGGGGAGAGAGAAGAGGGAAGCGAAAAATGAGTGCGGGGGAACGGGAGAGGAGGATCGATTTGGCGTGATGGGATTGTCACTGTGGCGATGCGGCGATCACGAAATCAGCTTCTTTTCAGGGTCGGGCCCGGCCCCTCCGCGCCTTCTCGGTCCCCATTCACATGTCGAGGTAATACTTAAGAGCTGCGTCTTGAGCGGGGTTTATGCGCTTTGCGGCGTAAATCGAGGGGACAGAAATAATACGGAGGCTCAGGAAGATCGGTTGAGCAGCACGCAGGCCGTGTGCATCTATCATTGGCAACGCGTGTCAAGCTTGCTGCTTGTCCCGGACCGAACAGCTGCTCAATGCGGAGGCAGATAATGTCAGATCTGGTGGCGGATCAAGGCGATCATGGGACGAAATAAATGTAGCATCGGGATTCGGGAGCTGAGCCTTGAATCCGACACCAGGTCCCTTGCGCAGATGCTAGCCCCGGCCGCCAACTCGATAAGTACTTCAAAAGTACTTGCTCTACTCGAGGCTTACTCGAGGCCGCCATCGCTGTCAATCTCAATCAACTCGACACTGGTGACACGCAACAAGAGCCACCTCGACACCGACACTGGCAGGTCCGCCCCCTCAACGCTCGTCGCTTGACAGGCGGTAGCAGGTGTGCAGGCTTTCGAGCACGCCGCAACCAGCATGCTACATCCATCAGGCAACCAACTGACAACCGAGTGTGGCCGGCATGACGTCGAACCATCCACCCTACTCCGAGTCGTTGCGGAGAGGGGTCATTTATTTCGACGAGGCCAATTAGGACACCCCCGTGCCACCGCGGGTGAGTTGCCAAAGTTGAAGCTCCGCGTCAAAGTCCACACTCGCCAGTCGACAGTCGATCGACGGGCCACAGGTGATCGAAATAGCACACTATGCGCAGTTTCCTGCCACCTCTCCCTGTCTCCAAGTGTTGCAGCAATTTTACTAGCGTTGCTGATCAAGATGCCGTAGAATCGAGCATACCTCCATTAGATTTAGATCGTCCCCGATCCGATTTAACGCCCACAACCCCGCTGAACCGGGATTCATATGTCAGAAAGAACGGGAGCGCCGAAGAGTACCAAGTCTGGAATCCCGATAATTCTATTCAGAAACCCCGGTTGCAGACAGCAACCCCCCCTCCAAAACATTTTCTATGCAGAAACCCAAGTTCCTGTGGCCGGCCCGGGAGGTCCCCGCAGGGACCCGCCTAATTCGGACCAGTGGGTTTATCAAGGGTTTATGACCCTGAACGCGGCGTACTTTTGAATGAATCGAGTCAATCTAGCGGCGCGCGCGGGCCAGTTGTGGTTTGAGGGCCCATCGGGTGGTACGAGTATGTATGTCCAGACTCTAACGCGAGAACGTGGTCATCGGCGTGGCTGCGACAGCCGTGATGTGGGTATCCAGCTGAACACTGTAGCAGTTGAAGTAAGAGAATCTCCAGAGGCTATACACGGCTTGTCGTAGAGACACGAGCGGAAGATGGTTGGGAGGTGGAAACTCATGACTCGGCACTCTCGGCAGCTCTCTCGGCTTCCCCCGGCTCACAGTTTCCTCACCCCTGCATTGCATTCTTAGAGTACTTGAGTGAATCGAAAACCCGCATCATTTACCTGCAACTAACTGTTTTTTTCTCTAGCAATTGGTTTCGAGGCGAAGGAAACCGATGGGTAGCCGTGCCGTGACCATGCCGAGGGCTACTTTCCGACGGAACGGCACCAAGTCTTAACGGCAACGGTCGGCAGCCCTCGCCATGAAGCTTGATTCTTGCTTAGTTCTATGCTAAGCTCCGAGACTCGGGGCAGATCCCATGTGGGATGAGAGACACGAAGACACCCCGAAACATTTTCGACGCGACTTACTAGGTGAACGGTGTTGTTCGGTTTCGGCCGGAAGCCCGGATCGGACAGAAACCCCCGAAAGTTCGATAATCTGAGGGCTTCCGAATGAGAGGGGGGTTCCTGTCTGCAACTGGGGTTCCTGAGTAGAATTATCCCTGGAATTCCATATACTTTCAATGACTTGGTATACTTACATAGTTAGACCAGCGGTAATATATAGATATTTCACTCTCCACTCGGATCAACCCCCCGGCATTCAGTCCACTCGATGCAGGCTCGCCATATCTGTCTTCATTGACCCTGATTGAATACTGAGATGCAGAAAGCCGTTAGCCACACTTATCCTGCGCTGTCGAGGAGTTAGGGCAAGCGTGGCGCGCCCTAACTCCGGATATCCGCCGTGCCGTCCCGCCAAAAGAGGTTAGAGGTTAGATGAAGATCTATAGAAAGCGAGAACAAGGCTTGAGAGTGCCGATCTGAGATGCCCCGGCTAGGGGCGGGGCAGGATTGATAGCACAAATGATGTTCTGTGCCTACATACGGTTCACATTCAAGATGTGGGTGGTGCATTCATAATTAAGGAGCAAAGATATATATTCATAGCTCCAATTATCAGTTTTTAGCACCGGTGTTCAAGAGTAGGACCGTGCCAGATAAATACTAGTGCTATCTGCACCAACTTCGGGGCAACTATTTCATTTAGTTATCTTACACTGTTAAGTGCTAATGATTCCGCAACTTCCGATGGGCATCGAGAATAAAAGGAGCTCAGCTGGCTACCAAAACAGTTGAAATCTATGCCCATCAGACCAACATGTCGCATCAGCCCATTGTACCCGAACTACGATCAACCAATATTCTAAAATGCTTCACAATAGCGGTGGATACTTTGGAGGTCCTTGCCCATAGCTTCAAAACCCCATTATTGGAACCCATCTACAACACGGCCAAGTCTCTGCTCACCGCTGTGCAGGTACATTTCACTATGGATTAATGACACTTGGAGTTTATCTCATTTTGCTGTCCTAGACTGTCAAACAAAATAAGACTGATTGTACCCAATTACTGGAACAGACCTACGGGCTGCTCTGTGTGATTATTTCTCTCCATATGAAGCCGGGAATTGGTCCAGATTTGGACTCACCAACCATGCTGAATCATGTCGGAAAAGTCACAGAGTAGGGCCCCTGGTCCATAGTTATCTTATTATTACTGAGTGTATGTCCTCAGCACACTCTACAAGATCCACACGCTTGTGGAGGCCCAACAGGATAAAAGCAAGATCAGGCGCTTTTTCCGTCAGGGGGAAATGAGCAAATTGTTGAAGGATTGTAACGTGGGTTTGCAAGAAGCCCTAGATCTTTTGAAGGTGAAGTGTTTGGTGTCTCCTATGCTCCAGTACGCAAACGGGGAAACTTGTACAGGTTTACAATATCAATATCCACACTGAGATTGGGGACATGCAAAAGATTGCGGAAGACAGACACCAAGAAGTTCTAGATTTAATCGAGGCCTTTTCTGAAGATACCACTTCAGACAAAGGATCATTGGTATATAGTCCGTCCATTCCGAGTATATCAAGAAATAACTTTCGCACAGGCCAGTGGAGTTTATTCTAGCTCTTACAACAGGTATGACCGAAGTTAAGGCTAAATATCATCGAAGCTAATCCCATTCTGATCAAGTTCAAACTCAATTTCCATGCTGCCCTCGGAACCAAAAATCTTTCATGGGCGAGAATCTGAACTTTCAGTCATTCTCAAACTGTTCATACAGGAGACTCCGAGGATAGCAATTTTGGGTGCCGGTGGAATGGGAAAGACAAGTCTTGCAAGAGCTGTTCTGCATCATCCAACAGTCACTGAGAAATATGGACAACATCGCGTATTTGTTGCTTGCGACTCTACATCAAGTACAGATGAACTAGTTACTCTCATTGGGGCCCATTTGGGACTGAAGCAGAAGAAAGATCTCGCCAAAGCGATTTTGCATCATTTTTCCACCAATCCGGCCTGCCTCTTGGTCCTGGATAACCTGGAGACACTCTGGGAGCCGACAGAAATCCGTCGAGATATTGAGGAATTTTTGTCTCTGCTTACAGATGTAAAGCACCTCGCATTGATTGTAAGTGCTGATATTCTTGCCTTGGTATTGTAACTAACACTCTAGTAGATCACAATCCGAGGGACAGAAAGACCAGCCTCTGTACGCTGGACTCGGCCTTTCTTGTCAGCTTTGAAACCCTTGAGACAGGATGCTGCCCGACAGACTTTCATGGATATTGCAGATGATTGTCACGACATTGATGACATTGACAAGGTTCTCCTCCTGACTGACAACATGCCACTTGCAATTGATCTCATGGCCCACTTGGTTGAATCTGAGGGTTGCCCCAATGTACTGGCCCGTTGGGAGCAAGAGAAAACCTCTGTGATCTCAGATGGCTATGACAAGCGGTCAAATCTTGATTTATCCATTTCAATGTCTCTATCTAGTCCCCGAATCACATCTGTGCCCCATTGCCAGGAGCTATTGAGCCTCCTTTCAATGCTCCCTGATGGCCTCTCAGATCTAGAGCTGGTACAAAGCAAGCTTCCAATAAAAGACATCCTTAGATGCAAAGCAGCCCTGTTGTCTACTTCATTGGCCTATGGTGATGATCACAGGCGGTTCAAGACCTTGGTACCCATTCGTGAATATATGGCAAGATCTTACCCCCCCATGGATTACCTTGTTCAGGCTCTTCTTAATTACTTTCATCAGCTTTTGGAACTTGAGTACAAATATTATGGGACTATCTCGGGGTCTGAGATGACCCTACAGATCACATCAAATTTCTCCAATATCCAGGGCCTACTTCTCCCCATGCTCCAGGTTGAAAATCCTACAGCTGATACAATCTACTGCACATTGTATCTTAATGCTTTCAGTAGACTTGCTGGTCGTGGCCGGACTCCTTTGATTGATCACATTGCTCATATTCACCCTCTCCCAAGTGGACTGGAGGTCTTTTATATCACAGAGATCTTCAGTTCTTGGCAATTTCATCCAATTCCTAATCCCGCAATACTGGCTGACAAAGCATTAAAACAATTACCTTACTTTAATGACTCAGATATCAAATGTAAGCCCTCAAGTAATATTTCCTCTTTACGAAATTAAATAGCTCCCACAGGTAGATTTTTCGCCAATTTAGGGCTCTATTATCGGACACGCAATGATTTTTCTACAGCTAAAAAGTACTTTCAGACTGGACTCTCATTGGCAATTTCAACTGGGAATACCAAAAGACAGTGTCAATCATCAATTGATCTAGCATATCTCCAGTGGCGAATTGGTGATCCAGCTGCAGGCCAAATATATGCATCCGAGGCTCAGAGGCTAGCCCAGATTTCTGCAGATTTATATAAGGAAGCACATGCACTACAGATTGAAGTGCACTGTTGGCATGCACTTGGAAACTATAAATATGCAACCTCTCTCTGCACCAGGGCAAGAGATCTCCTCATTCACTGTGGGATGTCTGCTGGTGAGTTGGACAACACGATTATGACAGCTCAGGCAGAGATCTGCAAGCTGAAATCAGAATATGTGGAGGCTCGAGATATCCACAGGCAAATTCTTCATGAAGCCCCAGTTGAACCAACAGCATACCTTTATGCCTCCGTTATGCTTAATATTGCAGAAGTCGAGGTGTTTCTGGATATACCAATGGAGGATGTTGAAAGGAAGATTGATACAGCAAATCAATATTCAATTCATTAAGATATGTGGTCTATGCAATGGCCTGTGATGCTATAATGGGAGCCCTCCATCTGAGAGAAAGAAATCAACCATCTGCAAAGCTGCTTTTCCACAAGTGCCTTTCACTCTTTTGGGGCAATCACGCCGAAATGGTAAACTACTGTTTAGAGAGACTTGGTGATAGAAGTCTCTGGGGTTCAACAGATTGGCCATTTTCCTGGACAATAGTATATCTTGTGCATGCTTTAAAGTCACGGCAGAAGCTAGATGTTCATAAGGCTCTCCAATTCCTAGGGGATATTTTCTGCACTGAAGGCGACCAGGATACAGCAGTCAGCCTTCTGGTGGTTGCCCTCGAGGGATTCACGCAGATGGATGTCCACCGCAGCCGAGCAGAATGCATGCTTCAACTTGGATACATCTCGAAGGAAAATGGGGATGTGTTGAAGGCAACAGAGTATTGGAAAAATGCAAGATCTCTGTTTGAACGGTCATCACAGATAAAACAGATTGCTCTGATTGATGAAAGACTTGCTAATATTACCCTTGATGGCCCGAAAGACAATGAACGGAGCTTGGCCGATCTGTCACACCTATACGCACCCCTAGGAGTGTTTGGTGACACAAGCCCAGTAATCGAGAATGCAGATGAGAATGCTTTGGTTTCGATTTGAATGTGTAGATATTAGGTATTTTTGGTTTGCTATGGAAAGCCGGAGCACCACGCTTTGAAACAAGTGATGGCCGTACACACCTAATTCGGACGTAGAATTACACTGGATGTAAGGCTGCTTATTGCTCGTGACTAATGATTCTAACTTCACCTAAATCAATAAGGAATGTTGCAGAGGTACTTTCTACCTCACTGTCGGTTTATTTCTGAGCATAATCGTCAAATCGCAGAGGGAATTAGTGTTTAGAGACGCCCCATTTAATATTTACGACCGCCAAAATGTCCAGGATATCTCAAATGCAGAGATAATCAACCTATTCTCCCCTTTGAACATGCCCGAGATGCCCGAGGACGAGATCAAAGCTCGTGGGTTGCACCAAAATGTTAAAATAGGACGGTCATTGAGTCTGAAGACATATTGGTTGATCTTGCTCAATTGCAGGTCATAAAACTCTCACTGCATAACAGATTCACTTGGCAGGGTGGTATGGCGGTGCCAATCCATATATGGTTAAATAACCTCCATAAGAGATAGAGTTCCCGACCTTCTGCTGCAACGACATGGCTCCCGAATTAAGTTGGATAGAATCAGTTTTTCAAATTTGAATGGGCAGCATCGTTGACAAGGAAATTATGATGCTTCCTGTTTGATAGTGAGAAACATAGAGTGGTAAATGTCCATCGAATCAGCCGCAAGGGTCCTTTTAGGAGAAGGAGGAGCAGGGGAGGAGGAGGAGATATTGCTGTGGCGGTCCCTATAAGAAGGTTCTCATTTATTCACAGAGTTAGACTGGAGATGGCTCATTGTATGCTTCTCAAAATCATTGCCTGTCCTTGAATCCTCCATTTCCGAGCATTTCAAGCTTTGTATTTAGCTGTCTTTTGTGCCAAGTGATGCTTTAGAAATATGGGCTATACTCAGTCATTTATGGACGGCGGTGCGGTGAAGGAACATTGACTTTCACCTCGATCCCTTCCAATGCACAATCACGGCCATCACTCGGCAAGTGTATCATCATTTGTTTCAAAGCATGGTGCTCCTGCTTTCTATACTTTGCAGTCCCAGATAAAATATATTGAATAATAGACATTGATGCTGATTTGCCGGCTAGCACGTCCTTCACGCGACAGCGTAGCAGCAAGCGGAGGGATCAAACGGGTTCAAATGCGGATGAAACCGCTTAGACTGATCCGCACATTCCCGATTCCCACGGCTGGCAAATCCCGGGCTGCCTCTCAACTTGAGCATTTGAATACTACAATCGAGCACTTGAGTGTTTAGGGTAAAAATACTTCTTAGTGCGGGCTGGTGCATCAACCTTTGCTTCCATTTGAGGTATGTGAACATTAAAACTGTGGTGAGATTCACAATGCACAAAGATGAGATCATATGTAGTGTGTCTGCTATCTGCGATGTATGCGTACATTCGGCATGAGCTACAGTGGCGGCAAAAAGAAATGGCCGAAGTGGTTTGAGCCCATTTCTTGAGCAAATGAGCTCAAATGAATGTTCCCATCAACTTTCAGCAATTTCAAGAGTGTATGCACCGTTTCACCCATGTTTTATCTGTGTTGTTGTCTCATAATAAAATAATTCGGGGTTTTCTGAAAAATTTAGTCTGTGGATTCATACCGAATTGAAAAACGATGAATACAGTCTGAAACCACTTGGATTAATAGCACAGATGATGTTCTCTGTCTACATACAGTTCACATTAAATATTAATTTTGTCACATGACACCAAGCTATACCTTTGCTCGCGTGCACGGACTTTAACAGCCAACCAGAGCATGCTGGGTCACAGGAAAAAACGGAAATTTCGGGGTTTGCGAGGCCAGTTTCCCACCTATGTAAGGGCTACTACTGAGTAAAATACGAAGCTAAGGAAGTCAGTAGTAGTCAAATGGATGTAAGGAGGGCTGATAAAGTCGCCCTCTGCCAAGTCTCCTGCCCGGAGCCAGGACCTGGCAACTATATACCTTTGCAGACCTCGAGAGCCAAACAGAGCATGCTGGGTCACGGGGAACGAATGGGAATTTCGGGGTTCACGAGGCTGGTTTCCCTATGTAAAGGCTACTCTCGCTGGAAAAATCAATCTTTTAGAGCACCTCAAAATGTTTCCGAAACTATTAGCTTCAGACGCTGGATCACGTGAACTGTCTTATATGTGAATTCACGTGACTCAGCGCCTGAAACTAATAGTTTCGGAAATGTTTTGAGGTGCTCTAAAACAACAATTTTTTCAGTGTGACTACTGAGTACAATACAAAGCCAATGAAGTCAGTAGTAGTCAAATGGATTTGGGCGGGTCTAAAAGTCAAATTACTCGTATCTTAAGCAGATGTGGTGATGCGCATTGTATCTGTTTGTGCCGCCGAAATTACCCCATTCATTGTCTCAGCTGACCCTCTCTATCAGTAACTAGCTCAGACGCCCAGGCGCTTGGTTAAATTCGAGGTCGCCGATCAAGCCCTCAAGCTCCGCTCGAAAGGCAAGCGATGTGTTGCCCCGCTTCTTCTGCTCCACCCCCGTCATCTCTGCCTTCTGAATTCCACGTCGCCGGTGTCTGCTCCTCGATTTTTTCGTGTGCTATGCGATATATATTCAAGGTCAAACAATGCACCAAACCTCGCTGCAGCTATGCCCTGGATCTCCAAAATTTTGCAAGACCTCAAACGCGCCACTGGGCTCACGTCTTGGGCCGAACTCTGCAACGCCTGAAACCATCGCGCTTGAACCCCACTCAATCCTCCACCGTGAAAGACATCTGATCTGTCGAAATGTTCATGTCCTGGAGGCTTCGACGAACCCACAACAACTTGAGCGTCGCCTTTGAACCCCAATCAAGACTGTTTGAAGTCCGTTACCAGCTTGCTCAAGACCTCAAACTCGATATCTGTTCTGCTATTCAACTTCAATGTCATTTCCCATGTCCTTCCCCGCCGCGCCAGTCAACTCGAGCTTTGAATATGTTCAATCAGGTCCGGCACGTAGGACGCATTGTGTCGCGATATGGTGAGTAACGTCTGCTCTCAGTTCTCATACTGGTCGTAAACATCACTGTTTTGTGATTAGGTATCGGCCGTAGATCATTGATACCCCTTCTATGATTGCTGGAAGCCCTCGGAAAACGGAAAAAGGTGAGCTTTTCATTGGATTTTAAGTAACCCATTCGTTTTTCTGCACATTATCCAGCGGCTCCAGTCATGTTTCATGTATTCGACTTCAACGCTCGACATTGAATTCAGACGGAGACGGGCACCGGACTCTCGCATTCCCTTCAAGCGGCTACCCACTGTATGTTCTCACTCGCCGCATGTGTTGTCGGCCAGTCTTTTACAAACTTAACCCAGAATTTATGCTGATACCAGAACTGTTTTGGACAAGGTGCATGCCCGTCGGGGTTTGATTCATGTTTAAGCCAAGGGGCTACCCATCTCATACCTTTCAGCTTCAAGTTGGTGCGGTAGGATACGATGTTGTCAGCGAGGGGTACGGACAAACTCACGCTCACATATTTTGATGCTCATGACTTCGCAGGCTTATCCATCCCGAGTCAATAATACCCCCCGAACTCATATTTGGTATGTTTACTTTTACATCTCACACCGCCCCCTCAGACTTCACACATCGGCTATATTTCATGTGTTATACGCCGCCCTCGACGTATCCTACTTCTATAGCCGACATTGCGATTCCATATTTCGCGGTTTAGCGAACTGATGGTATGTTCACCACCTTCATTATTGCCACTGCTGCTTTTCTTCTCGAATACAACCCACACATATAACGCGCGATAACCCCAAGACGACGCCACTATACCCATGCCCGCGATCCTTGACACGATCTATCGAAATCCTGTGATTGGCGCTACTTGCCTACACCTCATTTCTCTTCTGCTGCGCAGCCCTGTCTCTTCAAGGTTTGTAATGACTTACCTCCGCCTTTCCTTTGACATAACTAACATCCCTCGTAGTCCACTCTTTCTCTTTCGCTCTGCAGCGCTAGCTCTGCTACAATGCTCATGATCGTGTATTGACGCCCCACAAATCTCGACGCGACGTAGCGGCGTACCGGGGCCGGGTTTTTCCCTCATCCGCGACGTTGGTATGCATTTCATTACATCCGGCGGCGCGCGCAAGTGTCTTCATCTCGGCCTTCCCTCCTTTCCGTTTCGCTGCACGGCGTTTTTTCCACTTGGATCTGCCTAGCGTACCGCACTCCCGAGATCATCGCGGATTTTGGTCTACGTGCTGAATTACCTGGTGAGCATCCCCGCGCGTTCTCCTGTGGCGCATGCCTCCACTCTGAGACTCATGTGAGTGGCGTCTGCAGCTCTCTGTCGCATCGCCATCCCTGTACATCGCCACACACACTGTTCCTGCCTCGTTTCGATCTCTCGCGATCCTCCCTTGCGCATATTCATGTCTACTGTATCCAGAAATGTACCGTATGTACCCGTTAATTTTCTACATTGATTTCTCATCACCTCCACATTCCTCCGTGCCTCGTCGCATCCGAACGGCGCAATTCACTGGTCCTCGCCGTCTTCGGTCAGGAATTCCAAGGTTGTCCTATTGCTGATTTTAAGATTTTTAAGAGACTTCGTTTTCCCCGGGAGTCCCGGGGAGAATGGGTACCGCATGGATCGTTCGGTGCGAATGTATCTTGCTCTTTCACTTGGTTCACTTTCCTCGCTCATACCCTACTTGGCACTCAGCCTCACTCTGCCACCACGGAATCGTGTCCGCGAGCGCGCTGTGGAGTTCGTTATGGCGCATGAGCCATGCAGCGCCATCGTCTCGGCCACAGCAATTGCACTCGCTGGCGCCCATGTTGTAGCCATACTCCAGGCTTGCGCGCTGTCTTGGTGTCGGCATGTGATTACGGGACCCATACGTGGCTCACCTTTACCGCGCCTGTGAATCCATACCTTCACGTTCGATTCGAACACAAGTGCGGGCGCGCACGTACTGTCTTGTGCGTCTGCGCCCTCACCACCGCCCGCCCACGCCTCACCCGCCATTTTGATGGGACTATCATCTCCTGTGCATTCAATAACGCCGTTGCCGCACCCTGGTTTTCGACGACCCGAATCTCGCCAGCCCAACTCGTTCCCCCCGGGAACTTCTTTACAGTCTCGTGCCACGTCAATACTGCAAGACTATCCGGCGAGGCAAAAAAAACTCTCGCCTATATAGACGCCCGCAACACCGGCTTCCTGGTTTTCACACTTCAAGACGCTGTCTTTCCGCCACATATCAAGTAAGGCGGCCCAGCTTACCTCGAGGGCGTTACACTCCAATCTTCCTTGATCGGATTCCAGTGTGAGGGTGCATAGGAGGTATTGTCAAGGCTTTCCATTGTTCCCCTTTTGCGATCCAAACAGATGTGTTAGGTTAGCACTCTATGTATCTAATCCGTGTACTTGGCCCCAAGTACGTTTTTTAAAGCCCCAAACCCGGCTTAAAGAAAATTTAATAGGGGCCAAGTACACAGATTAGATACATAGTAGCTATCATTCGTCTCCTTGGCTAGCTACAGCTCACTGTGTTTCTGAACACACCTTATATTCTTGTCCGAGACATGCTCGCTCAACGACCTACAATCCACTCGTCCTCCAAATACTGATCTGATTCGCCGGCCGAAGATTCCAGCGTCTGGAGCAAGAAGCAATATATCTTCGCGCAATTCAGATCGGTTTAGTAGTACAAGGACATCTCAATGATGAATGTCAGGTACAGCGCTATGTTGAAAAGTGAGATATTAACGGATCGGCCGTAATCTGGCGCACGTACCTCAAACCAGTCACGATTGTGATCGATGCGGCAAAGCGACCTTAGGCATATCAGGTGCGAACAAAATGGGAACGGCGAAACTCACTACATTTCTCGAGTTCGCTCGATGGAAGTATGGCGCTAAATGGTTAAAGTCACCCGCAATCATCTCTAGCTTAATAATCGGTGGATGCTCCATCTAAAGCTCCGCGATATTTGAGTCGAACCAACCCTAAGCTAATCACGAACCAGCACCTACGGAATAAAATTTAAAAAGACATTTACGCTAACGAGAAGCGGAATACAACTTACATCTTGAACGGCGTCGAGGAACGACTGGACCTCAAGGCCCCGAAGTCTCCGTACCGAATGCCTGGACTCCCGTGAGGTAAGGATATGCATGAGATGCGTGCAGCCTTGGAGTTCCAGGGTTTCAAGTCCGGAGGGGACGGATTGCGCAATGAACCGCTCTCAGTGAATCGGACGGATTTCTAGGCCTTCCAGCTTGCCACAACGAAAGTAATGCAGCTCCGAGCGTGGGTGCAAAGCGTCTGGAAGTCATATTGTTCTTCACCACATCCGGCAGGCGCTGCCATTTTGGGTTGAATCTCCTCCACCCAGTAATTAGCGGGTCGGGGTCTGGGGTTGTAGCCAACTCGCTACGGTGTTCGGCGTGGGAACGAAGGGAAGGAGGGAGATGTCGGCGGTGTTCCGCGAGTCATCCTCCGAGTCCACCTCGCTGCGCGCTGCTGGTGGTGGTGTAGTTGGAGATGTCGTGCGACGAATTGGATAAGGCAAGGGACGAGCTTGATACGTCGCCGTCGTCGACGCCTGTATCCTCCGCCATCTCCGGGTCAGAGACGCTCTCGAGCCCATATCGTCGTCTTCGTCGTCCGCACCGGTCCACGTTGGCGGCGCGTCTTGAATGGCGAAGATCGTGCGCGGAAGCTTTCGGCGTGTATTAGTGCGGGTATATGAGTGGAGAGGACGACAAGGGGATGAAGCGGGGACGAAGAAGGAGGATCGAGTGGAAAGGGATGCGAGGAGAGTGGGTGAAGGAAGGAAGGAAGTGAGAGCGGGGGATGATGGTGAAATTGGAAGAAAGTAAAGAACACGTACCTCCTCCTCAAATCCACCCACTCCGCCTCATTGCGACACACAGATCCAGTGAGCATGCTCGGATCCAAGCCTGACGACGGCATCTTGATTCTTGCGCACCCGCTCGCAACGGAAGGTGCAGCACCGCCGCGGTGTACGCCCCCACAAAGTGTGGTGCCTCCGCGGAACTCAGAAGCCCGCCTGCTGGCGCCGACGCGGCAGCGTTATAACTTATCGGTGTCGCGGTCGGTGCGCGGGCCGGTAGCGGGGGGCGTATGGTCGTCGCTGGAGTTAGACGAGCGGCGGGCGCAGAAGCTCGTCCGTCATAGAGTCCGAGCTGCAGCCTCTGCTGCCGGGCGGCCCGCAGCGGGAAGCCGCGGGCTCGGACCGTGATGGCGGCACTGAAACATCCATGGCGGAGCCAGTTTCGGCTCGCTCTGCTGTTGACTGGGTTGGAGACACACAAAAACGAATGTAAACCACCTAGATTGCAATCTCACTACATGTAGCCTCCCCTCGTATGTTATCGCAACTTCGTCGGGTTTGCGACCGTCTATGGGCGATAAAAGCCGCAAAGCTGGCAGAATTCCAAGTAGCATTATAACTACGAACTAAATATTGAAGTCTAACTGGTAAGTTAGTTAAATGAGCAAGAGTCTACTAAGCTACACTGTGAGCTGAGAAAAATCCCCCTTTTGAATGCAGTAAACTCACCATGACGTCCAAGTCGACGGGGTTTTTCGCTAGGCGCGGCGTAGCTTGTATTTATATGAGATGATGCCCTCGACCGTTTGCAGCTATCGCGCACCGTTTAGACTGCCGTGGAAAGCCGTGATCCCGCTCACTCATGTGGCCGGGACGCCACCAAGCGAGTCCATGTCGATGGCGGTGTGGCTTGATGCAGCGGACATTCAAGGTTTCATGTTGATTTCATGCGCTCTTGAAATGGGTTGGCGGATTTTGTGCGGTAGTGGTGGTGGTAAGAGAGAGGGCGGGACGAGACGAAAGTGGCACGCGGCAGTTTCGGGACCGAGTGCTTTGCCGAGGCGGAACATTCTCAAAAACGGCAAGTGCCGCCTCTAGCTCAAAGCTGGCACATTGATCTGAATGTGCTGCCTTTGATGGCGAATGTGCCTCCTCTTCCAATGTGCCACCCTGCCAGATTCGGTACATCCTCGCCCGTGAGCAACCTGTAACCCGCGGGTTCGGGTCCGGGTCAACTGTATTATACTCGAACCCGAACCCGTACCCGTGTCCATCCCTAGTGCCGCAGGCGGAAAAAAAGGCGCGACAAAGGTGTATAAACTATTTGGTTACAATCTCGAATGCACATGACTCCTCCTCTGGAAATATTTCAGTGTAATATTCGTTCTGGGGAGGATTCGCTGTCAAGTCCACATCCATCTCATCGAACTCCCGGTTAAATTCTGCACGTGCCGAGGCGGACCAGCTGGTCCGAATACCGCTATGCCAACGTTGACAAAATGCCCGTTGTCCCTCAGTCATGGGCAGCACTACCGAGAAATCGTCGATGTGCCGGCGCAGAAACTCGTCCGCATGGGATTTATACTCCCCATGATAGCGGCGTACGGAGTCGCGATCACCATCATATAAGTAATACTTCCCTCCGCATACGAACGCGAACGATTCGCAGACCCCGTATTGGGGGTCATAGAATATGAGGGGTTCGATTCTATGCTCTTCCACTCATCCGCACGAACGTATCGTGCATTCCCGGAGGAAGGGGCAAGACGCACATCCGGAGGCCCAATCCCGCCACCGCCCATCCTAAACATGCCATTGCACGACATCTCGATGACGAGCTGCGCGACGCCCGCCTGTCGCGCGGCGGGGGGGACTATTTATTCGACGCGGCGGTCGCCGCCGTACCCTTCAGTGATGCCTAAGGACCACGGTGGCGTCAGCGATGTATTGCGAGGATAGAAAACGGGAGAGGGAGGACGTACCGTGCAGCGGCAACCCGTCCGTGTCAAAGATCATAGCCTCGCACCCCGGGTCGAATTCGACAACAGATCATCCGAGAGGTTAGCGGACGTAGGGGAGAAAAGATGAATGAATAAACGCACACTGCCCGCGTCCGTACTGCTTGAACTCCTCCTGGATCGTAAGCGTCACTTTCCACCAGTGGTTCGTCTACGCGGTAACCCAGTATCAGCGCCCCTGAGTTTGCGCGGAGGAAATGTGAAGCCATCGGGAAGAACGTTGTTAAGAAACGCAATCATGGTCCGCGACGAACATGCATATGAGCGTAGAGATCGTCGCACTGCAAAATTAATGACTAATTTTAACCAAGGGAGTCCTGACTCTGATAGTGGGACATATCCACCGTCGTCTTCAATTTTGAATCTTTCAATATCCCAACCTCAACCGAAAAACGAAATTGGGAGATTCGGCGTACGGATTGAGCCTGCATTGTTCCAGTTGTATTATCAGTGACCGGCTACTGGGCCACCTCAGCAACTTTGACCTCGAGCGCACGCATGAAGTGAGATAGATATGGGTATATGGGCTCTAAAGCCAAGCCGGGCATCCTATGAGTGAGTTAAGATATTTTGTGTGAATTTACGCGGTGGTTTCATGGCCCACGGAATTTTTCTTCCGGCGATGTCCCAAAATGGCAAAAACGGGCTAGTGGGCCACCCTCTTGAATCGTTCGTTCGGAGTGATACTGGGCATCCAAATGTATCCCATATCATTGAGGGGATGTGGTTACACTCTTATGTTCACTGAAAAGGCAAATCTGAAGTTTACATGCACTATGAATATTTGAGTTCGAGCGGAGGTGAATGGGGGAAATTGGGGTGTGAACCGAATGGCGCGCTCTGAAAAGCATCGTGCGCATCGGTGCACCGAAGGAAGTCGGAAACGACTCACCAGGAAATATTAGCATATGAATATCAGTCAAGAAGGACCCCCACATACCAGCAACACCTCGAAAAAAGTTCATCTATATGGGCGAATGAAATTGGGGGATTTCGGTATGTAACCCGGCGTGACCAGAAAGTCGCACCGCTAAAAGCACATGGACCTAGTTATGGGTAGTAGTACCCATTGAAAGCGCACCACCGAGATTCCAGGTCCGTACCATACACGGGTGAGTCGCTGTGGAGGTGGCCGGAGTGAGCCACTTCAGTTTAGATTGACGTCTTCTTCGAGGGTCAAGGAGGCGATTCCCGACATTTTTCGCGGATGGGAGGAACCTATGCGATTCCCCAGGACGAAGGGATGAGAACGAGCCTCCGACCTTGTAAATCAGTGGGGAATTGGTGGAGAAAGAGGTAACAAAAGGTGCGAAGCGATGTTCGGAGATAAGAAATGGTGTTCACACGCCGACATCCCGATCAAAAAGCCCTCACTACTGTCGATCGCGGCTATCAATGGCCTCCAAACTTGACATACAGAGTCCTCACGGCTCGCATACCATGCCACAGGTCCCAAATTCCAAGAGTCTACATTGTAACCACTCTTATTATGCAAATGGCCCACTACATCAGGAAAAACTGAAATGCTATGAAGTGGAAGTGACAACTTTGGTGGGCTATCGTGGTCTATCGTGGTCTATGAAAATTATGATCTCACTATGACGGTCTATGATTGACTTTGACCGTCTTCCAATCTAATGTCTGTACTATCATTGTCTATCAATCTCGCTGTCAATTATGTGGATCTATCGAGGTCTATGGCGTCTACGTTGGATAAAATTACACTACCAAATACTCTGGTAAGCGTAAAGACTTGCCCAGTTATTAACAAAGAAATTATTACATTCATCCAATACAGTGTGGGTTGTCCATTCCGGCGGAACGTCAGCCAGACCGACACTCGGGAAGAGCTGACATGTCTGGTGAATGTCGGTCAGAGGGATTATCGAGGCGGGTCTAATTCCGTTGGCGCGGCGGGGAGGAACGGAAATTGAGTACATGTCGTGATTGGCTTCGTGGCTCGGTTTAAAAGCAGAATACCACTCGACGTAGGCGAGGCAAGTCTTTGGCCAGGAGGGCGGCGCAGGTGTATTGCCGTCCAGCCTGTCGGGGAGGCGGAAGAGGACTTTAACACGCCCAGCGCGGGTGCCTAAACAATAGGAATTAAGATGTTGTACAATCATCGCAAGTTTAACTCGCCTGTGAGACCGGTAGCCTCTGCATTCAGAGTACTACGAAAGATGACGGTGTCGAAACGGGGAGGAGTGGTATGATCATCATATTTCGGCCGGGATGTTACAGTTTGGAAGTTCTCCGCAATTTTGTGATCTGGATCGGCACCAGGATCAAGGGATGGGGGCTCGAACTTGAAGTTATGATAAACATCGAGCCTCGAAAAGGGAAGAGGTGCCGTGCGCAGTTGAGTCGGTGTCATCCGACTCCCAGGCGGGGCAAATGTGTTATTGAGGAATTCCTTTAAGGTGTGAATAAAAGAGTCAGTGTAATGATTAAGCTCGATGTGTGCGAGAAGTTGCCGCGGAGACTGTGGTTTATTCACTAGTTGAATGGCCTGCCCGGTAAACGTGCGCACGACAGGTGGCGGCTGGGGCTTTTTCGATGATTCCAACCAGGCCAAGTACGTTGCAAAAGACGAGATCTTCTCTTGGCGCCCGAGCCACGTTATCATCTGGGGAAATTCGTCCCGCCGATTGGACGCACGCCAGCCATTCTTGGCAAAGTCGATATGGAGCCGCTCGAACATTTCTGTATTGTAGTTGTCGGTCGTGCCAAAATATTGGATGGAGTCCACGTAATGAAGGAGGGAATGGAATTTAGGAATATTGAAGTGCTCGCGAACAGTGGCGTCGACGAAGTACGACCTGTTAGTGTGCCAGACTTTGAGCGCGTCTTGCATCGAAGCCAAAGTGCCATCGTCGTGGGTGCTATATTGAGAGAGATAAATGAAATCTAGAATGGCACGGCAGGCTCGGATGCCCTTGGCAGGCAGTTTGCCGACGAGGCATCCGAGTAGAATGCGCGCCATCGCCTTTCGCTCCTTCCCAGAGACCTGGGATAGGAGCGAGATGCCCTTGTCGAAGTGGCGGATGCCGAAGGCGGGGGGGAGGGAGCGAATACGAGCGTCGAGCTCGTCTTCAGTCATCAGAGTTTGGCACCAGCCGATGAGATGTTTGAAGACACCTTGGTAGAGTTGATGTAGGACGTCAGGGGTGAGAGAGAGAGAGATATTTGTGAGGGGAAATCCATCCCAGAACGGGCGGTGGACTCCGGCGACCTCGTGGTCCATGCAATATTCGTGGAATTTATTTTCGGTCCCCGTTTGCTCGGCCTCCTGAATGATGCCGAGGGTCCAAGCAGGTGTTTGTGCCGCCCCAGGCACCGGGTCTTGCAGGTCCGCAGCACTGCGCTGGCATTTCGGGCAAGTCCCGTACTTGCTACATCCGACTAAGCACTGCTCGGGGTAGTCGGCGACGTAGGACGCGAGAATGGGGAATACCAAACGGACTTTTCCGTCCCCCCCGACGACCTCCATCCCATTGTTGCCAGCTTCAATCAACGGATGGAGGATCAGTCCGATACCATGCACAATGCCTGGATTGCGATAAGTGGGACCGTGTCGCAGAGCTGGTTTTGAATCCAGTCCCACAGGCGGGGCAGTATAGGTCGTCGTTGAGATACTGTGCTGGCATAGTAGAGTGAGATACGTGGGCTGTGGACGGTCTGGTGGAGAATCAAAGATCAAAGCGATGCATACGCCATCAAAGTCTTGACAGGTGGGATCAAATTGCCTCCGCGGATGCTGGCCGATACTTCGGGAAACACATTTTCTCCGTGAAAGCTGATGGGTGTTCTTTAACGCTTTCAAGAATCTACGTCCGACAGGAAAATCCCGAGCAGTGAAACAAGTGGGCAAATCAAATCAATCGACACCGTTAGATCCCTTCCGCTCGTTCCACTGCACGGTCTTTACAACATGCCTACTGTTCAGTGCTGTCATTTGCTGCAAAGCCCAGACAAAGCGAGGGAAAAATGGCGTCACTCAGGCCCTTGCCAAGGTACCAAGTAACGGTCAGAGATGCCCGCTACATCAGTATCACAATCACGCCGGCAGTCTTCTGAGCGTCTCCATCAAGTCTCCATTCTCTCTTCCTCCCACTTTTTTTTTACCTCCCTCCCTTCTAATATCCTTCTCGATGGCTCCTAAAGCTTCTACGAAGAAGGCCACCGCCAAACCCAAAAAGACTGCAATGGAGTCTCAGCTTGAAAAGCTCATTGCGAAGCAGAAAGCAACGGAAAAGGCGCTAGCTGAGGCCAACGCAAAGCGTTCGTGTTCCCCTCGTCTGGCCTGAGGTGTACTGATTCTCAAGTCCGTTTCAGTCGTTGCCAAGCGCAACCAGGAGCTGCTCGATGAAGATGAGGAGGAGATCACGCCACCGAGAAAGAAGGTACGTCCTATCAATGATTATCCTCTGCATCCGGTGACACATCCTCCAGACCAAGGCTTCGAGGGCACCCGACTCAGATCCGTTTGGGGAAGACGACGCCGCAGGCTTGGTCGGCCTCTTGGGTAAATGTCAACTCGTGCTTCTGTGATTAATACTTACGACGTGCAAGGATCTGATCGTGCCATCCCCACAACAGACGACGATAGGTCCTCGGAGGCTGGTTCTGACAATGCCCCCCTGGATGACGAGGACGAAGACATGAGCGGCCCGGATGGCGACTCGGACGACATCACTGCCATGCACGACAGTGAAGTGTGTTTTAGTGCGGGCTTTCCTTCTGTTTTGCTGATTATGAGTAGATGCTCACTGACGAGGTGAGTATCAAGTCGAAGGTGACTGGCCATCGGCGCACGGGCTCCAAGGCGACCTCTTCCCGTGTTACCCAGTCGATGTTCAGTCCGCCCTCTGTGCGGCTAGCCAATGCCGGCAGGTATGCGGTTCGGGTTGAGATCGCTACCAAGTCGGGGTTTCCCTCTGATCACGCCGTCTTTGCGTGGAAGGCCGTGGCCGGCACCGCCGCAAGTGCGCCGTAGCTTGCAGAGCGTCTGGCCATGGCCGAAAAATCGGAAGAGCGTCGCACTCAATTGACCAACTACGTATGTTTATTTCTGTGTCCGATCCGCGAGGCTCATTCGTTCATTTCAGGCTTGGGGCGGTGCCGTTCAGTTGCGCGGCGAGGTGAAGGCTCTTTGCAAGAGCGCAGTGGCTCTCTACGGGATCCCTGGGGATTATACGCCCACCGAGATTGTCAAGCATGTCAAGTGGCTCACAGATAAAAGGGGTATCTTTAAGTACGGGGGCATCGATTTGAAAGTACGTTGTTTTCCGATATTTCCGATTGTCGTCGTACTTAGATTCCGATATAGGCGCAGACATATGACGTCCAGCAGCCTTACGGTGCTCCATTTTACAAGGACGTTACGACGAAGCAATGGTTTGATACAGGCAAGTCGGAAGGGGTGCGCTTGATATCCTTCCAGTCATTTGTCGATTCGCCTGTGCCGATGCTAACCCTGGTGACCGGTGGTGTACGTCCCTATCAAATACTTGTACAACACTAATTTATCTGCAGATGGAAAACTCCGTGAAAGAGTGGGCCACTGG
Organism: Mycena vulgaris; assembly: GCA_029204335.1. Taxonomy (NCBI): domain Eukaryota; kingdom Fungi; phylum Basidiomycota; class Agaricomycetes; order Agaricales; family Mycenaceae; genus Mycena; species Mycena vulgaris. The sequence continues at coordinate 42,875 of JARGYA010000525.1, forward strand.
CGTTCGCCTTCAGATCAAGTTCACGGAGGACGAGTTTGGCCCCCGGTACGAGAAATATTCCACTTTTCATATTATTATTCAACATTGTTATTCAGATATGAGCATCACCGAGCAGCGCTGCTCAACCTGCAGCAAAAATCACCGACCTGGTTTGCGCAGTTCCAGCGAAACCTTTACTCTAAGATTGTGTTCGTAAACTTTTATTCAAGTTCTGATATCATCCACTCACTTCTCTTAGCGCGACATCGAATTTTCCCCATCTCAGGCGTATTGTGGCTGTCCCCGATGAAGGCGAGCTCGATGGCGTCGATTTCGAAGCTCTGGAGGCGGCTGCAACCGGCAAGGACAAGCCCGAAGCAGTTCCCGCTGCCCCCACAGCCGGTCCATCCCTGGCTGCAGTCTGACATGTGTGTTGCCAAATCTTCTGTCACAATTGGGTCAAGAATAGTAACCTTCACCAGCGCACGGTCCTCGCAATCATTACAGTCCTTACGTCGCCGTCAACATTCTTTAGCACCGATCTTAATTGTTATTGTTCTTCATGTTCGTCCCGTCCTTTTAGTTAATTCCAAACACTGATTGACTTGCCGCACAGGTTTATAATTTAGTATCGGGCTTCCCGTCTATTCAAAATTACTATCTGATTTAATCACAAAGGCTCCATCCGGTGCCATCTCTCGTTTCGCGTCTGTGTTCGCAGTAGTCAGTAGCCACATTGAATAATAACAATGATTTCCACATCTTGCATTTTTTCCTTCGTCGTCTATGGACTGCTCTGGAATGGACCCGAACTGAATGTGCTATGAGATCTATGAAAGGAGAGCTATGGCTATGCCGTTACTCATAGACATGACCGGCACTATGGTGGTCTATGTGGTAGAAACCGCCCCTCCCACTTTCCTATGAAGACATCGGTTTACTTTCGGGTCTATGGCTACTTTCTTGGTCTATCTGGGTCTCTCAAGCAATTCCAGATTTTCCTGATGTACCCCGACTGGCCCACTAGGCAGTCGCTGATAGTACCATATCCCTGCCGCAATCGATAGCCGCGGTATGTCTATTTGGTTGCAGACTATTGTGGCAGGTCTTGATTGTGCAGTCCAGACCCGATTTTCCGCGGCTGCCAAAGGGGTGGCTGCGAAAACAAAGCTGCCAAGTCATTCCACCGTCAGCACGGTGCGCCGGTGGAGTGTGATCAGACTCACCCAGGATGGGCCGCTTATATCGGCTGGGGAGAAATGAAGATCGCCGGGAAGTTTCGTCGCACTGTGCTAGGAGATTGCTTGCTGATGAATCCGCAAGTCTGCTAGCCGACGCTGCCTTCCTTGAGCGTGGCGCGGAGGATGCGGAGACCATGGGCGCCAGTTTTGCGCCAGATAGCCGCTGCGTGTCTCATCCTCTGTTCTTGGCAGGTGGAGGGCGCGGAGGGGAAAGGCGGGGACAAGGAGTCCTCCTCCGTGGCGGTGGTAGACGGTGGGGATGGAATTTTGCACAATATTCTAACAGTGTATGCATCGCACATGAACCTATGACGGTCCAGAATCGGATGGTTGAATTCTAAACGCGTCAGATGGGTAAGATCACCAGATATGCATGACTTACAGTCCTTCGGCCGAGTGAGCTTCTTTTGGGGACGGTCCCCTTCATCGTCATCGTCGTCGGGAAACAGCTCCCGTACCCGTTTGTTGATGTTTTTGGATTGAACGGGCTGCGGATCGACATAGTTGAGTTGTTTGTCTTGTTCAGCCCATGCCGTGTACCGCTGGAAAGCGTCTAGCTATATGTGTGGTTTATTTGGGTACCCAGATGAACGAGCCATATAATATTTAAATATATGTAGATAGGGTTGAAGGACATAAGTACAAAGTTCTGCCAGGCTTTCCATGGCCCTCCACCCCCAAGTAAATTCGAAGATTTCATGCATGTTCATGTAGCCTGCTTATCAGCGGTTTGGAAGATCTCAGTTTACACTATAAACGGAGAAATAAATCCAATCCCGTCAGCGCCGTCCATGTGGGAGATACTAAGTTCGATGCGCACCGGGAACAAACCAGAACTGCTGACGGGTGTCGTTGGGATTCTCCCGCTCCAGGGTGAGCTGGCTCATAGTGAGAATCCCCCCCTCATGCCAAGTTTGAATCCAAAAGACTCACAGGAGAGCCACTCGACATGACAGCGGGATCGACGTCCTGGTCCCAAGCAGTGAGGTACGTCCCGGACGAGAACTCCACGATGCTAGAGTCCACGCATATGAATAAGGGACGCACTCGATGTATAAAGACCACCTACTTAAACGCCCCCGTTGACCCAACGGCTATAAGGTGCCACGACGAGAAGAGGCTGGAGCGGCTGGTTGCCTGGGAGCGCAGAGCGAGCGAAGGCGTTCCCTGACCCGGGTACGACAGGTAGGTGTTGCACGCGCTGCTGATGATCTGGGTGAGGCCCGGGTTGGCGGATCCCGGTACAAGAGCCAATGTCCACTAGCTCCATGCATTAGCACCATTGGGGTGGGCAACATCAAGGGAATGTGCGCACATGCTGGTTAGCAACGCCGGAGGAGATAGTGAAGCTCTGGACGGGGGTGAAGTCGTTGCATTGCGACGACGCAAGGTCCAATCCGTTCTGTTGTTGGAAGTCGAGGATTCTAAACAGAGTCGCTGCGGTTGCGGCGGCGGTGACGTTGGTCATGAGTTGCACCATTTTACTGCGGGGGATGGAAAGGGGTGCTTGGTGGATCGACGCCATGCGCCTTTATTTTATACACTTTGTGTGCCTCGACTGTCAGCGTGGCAGTGAACATTGAACATCAAGAAGCAGATGAGCATCCCGAGGTACATACGAAAGATGCGGCACGGCGATAGAAGATACGGCACTTGTCGGACAGATGAGTTGAATGTAGGAACTCGCGTCCACACAGACAACTAACTATTCCGTCCCCGGCGGGGCTGGTGTCACATCTGACGTGCAACCTGACATTAGATGTGCGTCGGAACAAAATTGCAGCGGGGGACCAAAGCACGGTTCTTCCTGTCCCCAACTCCCGTGCAAGGGACGCCTGTCATCGACGACTCCCTCAACCAAACAAATACCAGCTGCTAAAGACGTCCGAATCAGATTCAAGTCCAAGCACAGTACCGCCCAGAATTCCAGAACAGAATTCGAATCACGCACGAAGATGCAGGAAATAAGCATCTGAGCATTTCCAAACACCAGGTGTCAGACTTGCGGCAGAGGCAGATAGATGGTAGAGTTGAACGCAAGATCTCGAAGCTCCGCTCCACGCGGACACCTATTCTGTCTCTTCCGAAGGTGGCATTTGAATTGTGTTGGTCCTGATCGCAGATGAGTGTCAGAAATGGATTACAGCAGTGGATCCACACTGGACGCCCCTGGCGTTCCCGTGCGGCGATCTTTCGAGCAAGCCTATAATCGACGAACTCGGTGAAAAGCGTGACCGAGATCGAGGTCGCGACAAAAGAAGTCGCAGGGTCCGTCGACAATTCCACTTTGCTGAAAATAATTAATTGTCAGTCAGAATGCCAGGCTGACTGTCAGAACCGACAGATGACAATTGACAATCACCCTCTTTTCACCCTCTTTATAAAATTACGTGTGTCCGTCTGTCCGAAGCTTTTTAAACTCCGCTGATCCCTGGAAGTGCCGCTTTGATTTTAACCTGCCGGGCTTAATCTGCATCTGCTGCACGGTGTGCATCGATCATTCCGTACTAATGCCGCCCTGCGCCGCTCACGGCAGCTTGCCGTCACCATTGACAGCCATCTGACAGGCACTGCCCTGGTGACACCTTCTCTCCCACCCGCAAGGCAAACAAAGGGCTTGCCCCACACTGATTGAAACTGGCCAGTCTTTTACTGTAATCAATTTGTGCATGTCCCAGTTCTCCCTCTCTATAATAATTCTCATTGATAAATTGCCCAAAAATTACCCCACAGATAATTTTCACTTGTGAACAAATTTCACGACTTAAGGACAGAATTGAATGCTGTGCTCAGACTAGGAAGCCTCGACTTCGTCGAAACAGACCTTGCTTGCCCAAGGGTGGACACATAAATTATACTCCACCTATTGCATGGGTGAGTGCCCATTCTTTGGGCTTTGCGAGCTCCTGCTTGCGCCTGAGAGTTTTGCAGACAGCTGAGACAGGTCAATTTGCATATGATAATTTTTTGTGACCCTGCTGCGCAGCATGGCAGACAATTGAACCATTTTTATTTATTTTTTATTGCTGTGTGTCGGAGAGGACACTGGGGAGAATGAGCTTCCCGGAAGTTATGTAAATTCTACGTTTTTTGGGAGAACTAGGATCGCCGGGTCGCATGAAACTGGTGCCATTATGAGGGTGGAGAGACCTTGACAAGCAAGGTAAAGGCGAAACAAAAGTACACCAAAATATTGCATCCAGAAGTGGAATAAAAGAAATGAAGTGTCGTGCTTCTGCGTTATTTGGCCAATTGCTTTGTGCAGTGATTCACAATTCTTTGTAGACCCCACAGTGAATAGTGTACTGTAGGGCGGCTTGAGCTTAAGCCACAACATTGGCAACGTCAACATGGCTTAAGCCAGATCTATAGGCAGACTGACTCTCCATAAGATGTGCATGTGTTGTTTGAGACAGACTGTGGCTTAAGCCACCATGGCTGAAGCCAGCTGAAGCCACCGTGGCTGAAGCTGGCTTAAGCCAACATGGCTAAAGCTGGCTTAAGCCAACATGGCTTAAGTTGGCTTAAGCCATGGGTGAACCAAAAGAGAAAAAAAAAAATCAATTCAAAACAGTGAAATTTGATCAGAAATTTTGATTGAAATAAACAAGTACATTCAGCCATCCTATTCTACATCAGCTGTCCAATCAATACTGGGATCCGGCCGCTCAGACTTGATATATTGTGCCAGACTGACTCCAACCTTGAGCCAAGTACCACCAACCTTCTCAAACTGTTGACACATATTCTTTTCCATCTGTTCATACATGCTTGCCACCTTTGATGCATAAGCCTTTCTTCCTGGGTCGTTTTCATGGTCATCAGCAAGTGCAGTCCAGACTGAGTGCATTTTGTTGAATCCCTGTACTGCACGGCGAAACTCCTGCCCAACAATTTCAAGCTCTTCTTGCCATCACTCCATATCTGCCCGAGCACGGTGCCACTGTACTTTTGCAGCTATATAACAGTGAACTTGAATGGTCGATAAATGAGATAGAGAAACTTACAATCTTGCACATATTTGGCTTCTTCTTCATCTGTCAAGTTTCCATAATAACCCTGTCGCCAAATCCAACCTTCTGTCTTTGCAACATCACCCACGCTGTGTGGCTCATCAACTCTTTTTTTGTAGAGGTCCTCATCCTTGAAAATTTCTTGGTAGCCGCCATGTTACCCCAGGTCTCCGCCAGAGCCTCGAGGAGGGGAAGTGTTCGCTAAACTGTAGGATGTCTTGAGCTGGAGAAGGATTGCTGAATATTGGCCGGCTCCTGTAGCGCAAAGTAATGTATCGGTCACGCCACTCTCCAGGAACGCGACATCTTCGCTAAAACACGGCTAATAGGAAAGAAAAATTACGGGTTCAAACAGGTTCACACAGGGTCAGCAAATTTCAACAATCCTCGAACCCCGACCCGGACCCGCGGTCCGGTCCGGTTTTTCTACGGCCTCCGAACCTGAATTGAGGTTTGGTTCGTGTTCGGTTCAGGTTCGAAATCGGTTCTGAACCGAACACCGGCAACACTAGCTGTGTTACTCGCATCAAGCAATTAGCGGCTCCTGCCCAGTGCACGCCAAGGCAATGGTGAGATCTCCAGGTTCAGCCAGGATATAAATGTGATTGATATCACATTGGTAGAGAATGTGGGTCACACAGCTTCATATCCGTATCCCTCCTTCATAATATTTACTATCCTTTTATATCCTGTACAGTAGCAATGCAAAATATGTTTTTTCTGTGATGTGAAAAGAACTGAGCTGAGAAAGGGATGCACTTTTTTTGGCTGAAGCCGGCTTAAGCATGATGGCTTAAGCTGGCTTAAGCGCAATGGCTTAAGCGCGATGGCTTAAGCTACGGCTCAAGCCGGCTTAAGCCACGGTTTGAACTCGATCGAAGTCCTGCCAAAGGGAAGCCAAGCTGGCTTGAACCCGGCTTAAGCAAGCAGCTTAAGCCATGCATACCTCCAACCCTGGGGGATGGCTTAAGCCACCCCCAACGTTGGAGACGATGTGGCTTAAGCTTGAGCCGCACCGTTGCTGTTGCCCAACTACAATGGTGCACAACACACGAGCACTTCCCTGACGAGCAGCCTGCTTTCAAGGACCGGGTGAATGGTGCGTTGCTCCTGCTCCGCCCCCTGTGGCTTTGTTAAACACATAAAAGGGGATGGGAGGCCGCGAAGCGGCCGACCACCCCCTTGTTGCCTATTCGAGAAACTACGCAGATACAGCTATTCGTCGAGTTACCAATCCTAGTTGACTTCCTGCAATGCCACTACAGGCTTCGACGCCACACTGCCTACTGTTGCCACGGTCAGGTTCAGAAACGATTCTGAACCTGAACCGAACCCGAACCGAACCTGAGGTCCGGTTTGGGGTTCGGATTTCTGCGAACCCGAATGAACCTAACCGGACCCATACCGAAGGCTCGTCAGTTTTGATGAATTTCCGAGGAATTTCAATATATTTTCACCCGGGACAACACAGATAAGTGATCCACCAAGTATCTGGAGCTTCTCTGACCTGTGGAAAGCGAAATAAACGTGTAGTATTGCTCAGTCTGGTCGATGCTGAATTCATCAAAGCAAGGTGAGGTTAAAAAATATCTTTTGCAGTGCTGCCCAGGTGTTCACACTTTTGCGGTGTACTGTTGGATGGTGTGGAGGCCGGCGTGGATCTTGTGCACTCTGAATCAAACCGTTCTGAGTCTGCCGCCTCTTAATATGTATGGGAAGTTGACTCACCGGAGCATGATACTGTGCCATTGCTGACCATTATCATATCCAATAGTCCCTCCTGTCTGTATCTTATCTGAGAACCTGGGCCCAGGTTAAAGTCAGACGCTTCAACGGATCTAACTCGTTCCTCGTTCGTTGAAATGCATTGGCGAGCTTGAATTCACCCGATTTCGTGTCGCGTTTCAAAGATTTGGATTGACTCTTGGAGCTCGCGGATGTCGCCGCGGATGGGTGAGGGGCGCGGGCGCTCAAGAGGGCGGGACGGGGAGCATTTCGGAGAGCGAGGCTTTGGACACTGAGCCGGCGCCGGTCGGTGCAGGTCTCTGCTTGCTCACTCACCGCCGGTGGAGCTGATGCGTGTATTGGAGACGCCGGTCTCGCAAGGCTACCGCAGAGCCAGAAGACGCTGGGGAGGAGCAGGTGAAGCCTGGCATCGTGCGTTGCTTTCTCCCTTGTCCCGCAACCCCGCGTGAAGCCCGAGGTGGTGAAGGACGAGGAGGCAGAGCCCGTTATCGAAGCGCTTGCATCGCGCCAGCCCTCTGCGTCGGCGCCGATGGCGGTGGAGCCGGTGGTAGAGAATGAGAATGAGAATGAGCCGGGAAAGGAGCCCGAGGAGTCGGCGCCGGCGATGAAGGTGCGCATGGCGCGCAGCCGGAAAGTCAAGGAAGAAGTGAGGGAGCCAGATGTGAGCGTGCCGCGGAGGACAATGAGGACGCGTAGGACCTGAGAGGCCTGCGTGTCCAGCGGAATGATGAAAATTGTCTGAGGAGTTGGATACGCCGGCTTGAATACGTGCATGACTTCTCCATATTGTCGACGGCGTTTGAGTTATGTTCTTCCATCTTTTGACTCCATTTCTCTAGTATTCCTCGTGGAGCGACATACCTTGCACTCACGATGTGCGTTGTTTTAGTAGAAGTGGTGTTTATAAGGTTAACGAACTGAGTAGTACCCACCTTCGTCACTTCGTCACTTCGCTTAGGAACGAGAAACTTCGTAACTTTGATAAATTTGCGTGAAAGTTCGTCACTCCGAAGAGGAACTGCGAAAGCTCGTCACTTGAGAGAAGTCTTGGTGAAAGTTCGTCACTTGCATGCCGCGTGCACGCGGGACGTGTTTGGTCACCGGCATCACGGCTCGGGAGCAGAATCTTTTTCATTACCACCACCACCCCGGGCCCGTGCCCGCTGCTGTCGCGCGTCCGCCCTGCATCCTGTGTGCCCTTCATGGACTTCGACGCGTTTTCTGGCGCCTGGTGCGCTGGAAGTGATGGCTGGACACAGACGCATTCCGAGCAAGTTGGGATTCCTTCGACAGACCGCACCCTGATACCCTTTTTCTAGCCCCATCCTCGCCGACGTTTTCTTCGACGAGAATATGAATTACCTCCAGTGGAACGACACCGCATCCAGTGCACCAGCGCCGTTATTCCCGGATGATTATTTACCTTCGACATCGAGGCCGGTTTACCCAACGACCTGCCCATCTCTGATGGGTTCCCGCGAAATTCCTGCGATTTCGACTCTCTGTTCTTGCACAAGGCTGATTCTACGACCTGGAACCCAGACTGAAGTGGCGGGAACGCGTTGGATACCATAAATGATCTGACGTCTTTGATGTCTTTTTCGGACGATTTCCCAGGGTTGGAGGAGTTCTGGATGACGGCTGATCCCTCGCTTGCCCAGGCAGGCACTTCTTGCCCAACTGAATCGCCCCCTGTACATCTCTGGGGTTCAGATGACAACGGCTCGGGTAAGTCGGCAAAATTCCATTTCGAGTTTCTGATTGAGGGATGATTCTACACACGCAGGCTCCTCGACGTACAGCCTAACAGAGCATGAGATCTCCAACTCCGAGGCCCGGACGATTCTTGGCTGGGAATGGCAGAAGTCGGCCACCGTCTGGCTCGATGAAGGTGTTTCCTCGGAAGTCTGCCATTTTCCCCCGCCAATCAAAGTGTCGTCGGAGCGCATGAAAGTATCTCACGTTGAGCGTGTAACGGGGCTACCATCGCAGTTCTCCATTCCGTCGGAGGCCACTGCGTTCTTGATCGATGTCCCCCATATTCCGAATCTTGATCCCGGCATCACCGTTGATGCGCTCCTCAAAGACCAGGTACATTCTTAACTACGTTTTACTGAATCCTCGGCTAAAAAATCTTGAAGGATGTTCACTCCTGGGGCGGATCGACCGGCAGTCGCTCAAAGGTCGACGCCTATATCCCTGGGATCTTTTTCGGTTGCGCCAATCCGGAAGCATCCATCGCCACCCGCCGTCCAAAGCCTGAATGCTGCGGATCTTATGCTTGTGAATCCCTTGCGCCCGAGTTCACCAACGTCGAACGACGCGAACTTGATCCGAACTCGAGAGATCGGCTAGTTAAGGCTCAGTTGCCCCCGCGAGACATCCAGGACAGTACGCGAACGGGACAGGTTCTCTCGTGGGCTCTATTCGTACTTTCCAGATACGACTAGAACTGACTCGTGCAACAGGTTTATGAAGTCAATTTCCGATTGGCGATGCGCGGCAGTCGACGCCGCGACTAACCGAGTCTGCAGCGGTGGTAAAGCCGTACCGAAGAAACTAGCTCAGGTGCCTGTGTTCCGCTCACTCTTATTGACACTGTCTCACTTGTCTGCAGCGCCGTCGAAACAAAAATTATATACATATATAATTTTTGTTTCGACGGCGTATTGTCTGTTCCCACCGAGACATGATTCAGTGTCCGGCGGGCCATCGCACCTTGGAAATCCCAGATTCCATCGACGAGGAGCTCTTACTGAAGGCGGTCAGCGGCGAGAAGGTTGTTGAGGACGAGGACCAGGGGGATGAGTGTTGCAAGGTGTCCTCTTGGCGTCAGGGGAAGAAGGGTAAGAATATCTGCCGCAAGTTCCAGTTCGCCAGTCGGCATAAACCATTTTCTGAGAAGATTTGTTAGCCTTCAATCACATCAAGGGAGGGCGTTCATTCGAAGCCACGGTCGTTCACCTGCCTTGTTCGGTGGAATTGTTCGTATTTATTCCGCATGAGGACAAACACCCCGAGCTTGCCCGGAAGTGTATTGTCATTCCCGACTCCGTACACCCACATCGTCATCCCGTTCCCCCCCTTTGAAGGTTACCCATGCTGTCGCGGAGAAGTACAAGGAGTGTGTTCGGAAATTCGGAGCAACCGTTGCCAAGGTCGAGAAAGGTATGGGCTGTCTCGTCTTCGCCTTCTTGGCATCCACTCTCGACTGACCCTTATCTGACAGCGCCGTCGACAAAAGAGATTCTCGGGGGCTTGACTCCGTCGCTCTATCACCTGGGTCTTGTTAGCCGCGATACGAAGACCAAGCTAATTAACGACGTCAAGAGTGAGCCTGGGGGTCAAGCAGGATATGAAAATCAGAGTACGTTGACGCTCAGCTCCCGCAAACTGGATCGCTACTGATATATGGGAAGCGGTTGAGAGCTACCTCGCCAAACAGAGGCTTCTTCCGGATGAAAAGCGATACATGTACGTTTCCGGGCGCGAAGGTCGCACCGCAATTTTCGGAATTAAACCCGACATCATCAAACACATTCACAAAGTCCGAAACAAGAGGTAACAGATCGATGGATCGCGCACACCAATCAACAGCCGTAATAAGTCACGTTTCGACCGCTCCAGACCCCTCCATCAGCAGAAATGGTCAGCCAACCAAAAACAAATTGTGGCTCAAAAGTCCATCTGAATGCTGGTTATGGCGGATAAAGTACTAAACATTGGAATTCTACGAGAAGAGGTGCTACTACAATGACAAGTGAGTCGCACTATGGTGTGGTTGAGCGAGTGGCAATTTGATGGGACTTCCGCATTTGGGGGGGGGAGGGTCCCTTACGTATGTTGATCAGTGTGTCGGATAACGCGATCTGCTACCTCTTGGTCCGAAATCTCGATTGTGATACAGCATTCAAGCCCGTTGTGGGAACGACGAATGTCTATGAAATCAATGGGTGGATGCCGGGTATCAATGCAGGTATTTCGCAACGCCAAATTCTCCTGTCGTGATTCTTTCCTCTTATGTTTTAGAGGTGACGCTGGGCGTGTTTGGATTAAGGAACATGACCGCCGGTCTTTCCAGTTTGTCTGGGAAGAGCTTCTGGCCCTGGTGAAGCGTTTGACAAACCAGAAGCTCGGCTTCGCGGCTCTCCACCGGACCGGGACGCTTCTTGGGTTCAATGCGGACATGGAAGCCGCTCCCCTGCTTGGGCTGGCGGACGTACTCCTTCCAACCATTGACATTCCATCCGTCGCCGAGGAGGTCATGGATGCCCTTGATATAGTGAAGCGCATTGTCCGCATCTGCTACTCTCACCTCAAGCGGTTCGTTCTCGTTTTGGGCCTTTACCTGTCTTGATGTTCGTTTTAGTGGAATCCCCGACACCTCTTATCTTCCGCGTGAGGATCAGGGTCGCATACACAATTTCATGTATATGGAGACTCCCGAGGACGTCGACGAGTTCAAGCTGTGGATTCGAACTCTGCACGATCCCAATGGTGTCCTACTGCGTTCGTCTTGATTATTTTGTTATCTGCATGGCACTGAACTGCGATAGGCTGGTGGGAGCACAGGGAGATGCACCAATGGCTTCTCCCCACCGTTATTGAGTGCCTCTCCAACATGGCGCCCGATGATTGGCACGTCATCGAGGCTTTGGGGAAGCCGAGCACAAGGCGAACAATGTGCAACCTGGGATCGGGATGGGGCTCGTCGAATCGTTCATACAGCACGCAACCGAGTCTAATTCTCTCCCTCCGCAAGTCACTGACTGCTCGTTTCAGATACGAGATTCTCGATACCCGGCGAGCGGCTGAGATCGAGACCATGCTTCAGAGCGGCAACTTACACAATCCCCGTAATGAGGTGTCTCACCGGTACACAAACCGCAACGCATGCCAGGTGCACGCTACAGCGAAGGCCAAACAAGCTCGGGTCGAAGAAGACGGCCTTCGAGCTGCGGAAGACGCCGTTGCGGCGGCACAAGCTCACCTCAAGCAGATACGGGCGGAGACAAATGTTTGGTACTATCGCAATTTGTTTCCGAATTACTCACGACAATGTAGTCTAATTCATCCGGGCGTGTTCGTCCTCCTCGACCGCGGAAGAAGCAGCCAACCAAATCCAGTACGATCCCGTCGCATGTTCTTTTCAGAACAACCTAGCTCACACCCCTATAGCAATCGTGGGGCTACCAGCGATCCTCCTCGTGAAGGCTCTACGGCCCCAGGTTTGATTTCTTGGTGTTCCCAAAAAGTCGTCTGAGCTCGAAACCTAGTTCATACCAATGCATCAGGATCTGTCGCCAGTGTGGCCGGCGGTGACGAAACGATAGCAGGTGCGACCGCGGCTTGAACTCTTGACCGAAGCGCTGACTCCTTGACAGCTTCAACTCTCACCCCCGAAAACGTAAAGGGGCCGGCTCGAAAACGTGCTAACTCAACGTCCTTAGAGTCAGATGCACCTCCGAAGCGTCTGAAGCTTTCACCTCTGAGAGGGTGGGGCGTCGAGAGAGATGGCGTGAACATAAGTGCGACAGAATATGCCCAGAAGCACTGGAGCGAGTTTCAAGATGAATATCCGGAACTGCTGTCTTCCATTCTAGGAGACGACATCTGAGTTGAATAGATACCTTCTTGTCTTCCGATTATTAATCTCCGATACATATCCTGAACTACGGTACATACTTCTTAAATACAGTACATTCGCAGCTAACAACGAAACCGCGGACTCAGTGATCCCAACCGGTGTGAGGCGACGAATGGAGATTCAATCTTCCACTCTGGATCCAGCGAGCCATCATGGATCTTGAGTTCCTCAAGGCATACAAAGGCAACATGATTTTCGGGGCGAACTTAAAAGGGACGTCCAGCCCCTGCAAAGACTGAAGTTTATTCGGGAAGTAAGCATGGATGGAATACATCAAACATACTTTCTAGTAGGAATGGATACGCATGGACTGTGCATAGCTTGCGGCAAATACACTGACAATGTAAGAAAGGAGAGTATCGGTTCAAGTCTGTGACAAATCAACAGTGCCGTCTCCTTCGACAATCTCGTCCTTGCTGAGAGAGAAAATGGAGAATGATCCCTCGCGGTCTAGTTACTGCCAGGTATAAATGAACGTTGATCGCTATTCACTGCACCTCACTGTTCCTTGTTCTGCCTGAGTCGCGGCAGTCTCAGCCTCCAGCTCCTTTTTTTCGTACCAAATTGTTGTGTACGCTTGTGTAAGGCATAATCTGTGGCTAAATTTCCAGGTGTGGGAGTTCCTCGCAACAACAGCGTGAAAATTGAACTCGGCATTCTGGGAGACTCCGTGGGTTTTGGTTGTATTTATTTCTGCGTGGTGGGAAGATTAATGATAGGCCGCAGAGCCTTGAGTTCTTTCTCCGAGGGATATTTCTGTCGAATCCGGTAATTCTACAGAGTGCCCACGCCAAGATTTAGTCCTATCCATTCAGTGATTTTGACACCGGACTTGCAAACATTCCTGGGTGTGAGTAAATCACCGCTACCCGAAAGCGGCTTTCTGTGTCGTGTACCCTCAGGTTTCTATCGGAAAAGTATTTTTGCAGAACAAAATACCTCTAAGAATTTTGCAGGCCAAGTTTCAGCAGGATCCATTCAGTCGTTCCAAGACTAAGCTCGCAAAGATTTCTAGGGGTGGGAAAATCACTGCTAAAGGAAATCGGCTCGATGTGCCGGGTACCCTTGGGCTTTTATTCAGAAAAGTATTTTCACCAGCTACAGTAGCTCTCAAGAACGCCGAGACCAAGTTGTGGCGCAGGAGATGCCGTCGTTTGAGGCGTGGAACTCAACCAGTTTGTGTCTTCGCCCGTGTTCAATGTCCGGGTCTTTCCGATCAAGATCATTGATGGCTACAAGCGCGACCTGCCGGCATATATTGGCCGCGGTGAAGGGGCAGGGCGAAAGTGACTTTTCGACATTGCAAGTGCCGCAGACTGCCGCTGCAAAATTTCAAATTGCCGCTGACTGCCGCAGCACTGCGGCAATTGTGTCACACTGCCGCCGTGTCACACTTGAACTGCTGTTTGACTGCTGCATTGCTTCATGCCACACAATCCCTCCGGTCCACCGGTTACTTGAGTTCTCCATTCCTCATCTTGGACTCAAGACCTGGAGTTGAATACATACGGCATTCCGCTGCCATTCTCACAGTCGCAGCCATTTAACTTGGAATCAGAATTTGTTCGCGTTCTGATCATACACACGTCTTCCGGCAGTGTATTCTGCGTCGGTCGAACCTGTATCAATTATAATAGATTGCATTCCAAAGTCGTTCAGTTAGTATCACTACTGGCCAAATGACTCTTAACGAAATACAGTACCGACATAACAAAGACCGAAGGCAGCGCTTAATGGGGGACGAGAAGGGTGATGAAGGGATCAAATTCGGTGAAAGATATCACGTCCTTTGGTCATAGTTAATTGCCCGCTCTATGTGGTCAATCCTGCGCGTCCGACATGTTGGATGCCCTAAAATAATCTATACAGCAATATCAAGTTCCCGGCTCTTGGATGATGGGTCGTTTGCCTAGGATCTGTTCCAACGGGGTGGTTGAGATGTATTGTTCCAGAGCGCCCCAATTTTCGAATTATATTTGTGAAAGAACACGGAGAGTGTTTATGGATTGAAGATTATTTTGTAAATAACTTCATTGAAATGGACAACGAGAGGGTTTAGACGCTACAGGCACGTACTCTAGGTACATAAACGACTATTTCTGCTCCAATCTCAAAAGTAACTTCAGAATGTTCATGCAGCGGCAATGTAACTTTGCTGTAGAGTGGCTGGGCTACTGCTGCAAGCCCAAGAGTGAGTGATGTGCTGCACAGTTGACTTGATGCTACCAGCGTATACCATTTAGTGGTAGATGCCCCGATGCTGGCACTCAACGGCAGGAGACAATTGAGCCTGAACTGTGGTTAACAACCCTCGGTGAGGATTATTTTTGAAGAAATCAATGGCTATGCACAAGGGGAGTGTTTAGCCCTTGTCAAGACATCTTGTTGGATTATTGCCATTGTTTTCTCCCATAATCCCAAAATACGCCCGAGGATGGTGAAACACTTGACGTGCGTTCGATGGTGAACTCCAAATTAAACTCTAACAACAACCCAACCAAATTGCTGACCAGCAGCAAATCAACCCCAATACCCTAACCATTCCAACCTAAGTCCTTCGAAGTTCGACTGTCCAACATTTGTTTAGCGCGCGAGTTCGGGGGCTCCAACTCAAATATATAGTTGTTGCAATTCAGAGAATAGTCGTACATTTAACTTTAATAGATCTGTTCCGTTCCGTTCGTAGTTGTGTTCCGTTCTGTTCCGTTCAGAGAGAGAGAGCAAGAGAGCAAGAGAATCCAAAGGACACAGGTAGAAATCCGGGCGTAAATTGTATATTTCTACTTACTCACAACTCGCTCATTTATACCCCTACTGTTTGTTCTTCCTAATAATTAATAACACCTACAACTCTTGGTGTGAATCCTTTAAAACAGCCATGTCTTGCCCAAATTTGAGGGATACCCAACCCGAGATGGACAACTTCCGTTTTCATTTTACTGGTGACTCGGCGACCCGGGCTATGCACAATGGTCAACCATTGTGGAATTTACACCTTTTCGCCACATATTCTGTGTCCCATTGTACCCAGGGCTGTGTATCTGAGTCATACCAACTCCAAACACGCTTCAGAACCCCCCGTAACACGTTTGAGCCCACTCACGACGCGTTTCAACGACTTTGATGGCGACGATTGTTTGGTCACGTGACCGTAGTTGCAACGCCTTTGTTCAATTTCTACTCCATTGTTTCTTCTCATTGTTCTCCCCTCAATGCAACCTGTCTCCCCAGATTGTTCCATTGTCTCCGGGTGCATTGTGCACTCTTATTGTGTCCACACGCAGGCTCCCATCGCCGCAAGTATACTAAGTCTTGTTGTTACTTGTATTTGATCTCCGATCAAATCGTGATGGTTCCCGGCATTTCCCGATACATCACTAAAATGATGAACTTTCCGTTGTTTTGTGTGATTTCCCGTGCGCAACTGGTGCGTACCCCATCAATGGTTCATGCAGCGGCAATGTTCGACTGCCACAGAGTGGCTGTGCTATTGCCACAGAGCGAGTGATTGGGTGATATCTTGCATTAGAATGACTGTTTAAGCATTTGGGGACAGGATAAAGTAGGTAATGTTGCACAAATCTCAAAATACATAGGCAAAGTTGAGCCTGCGCCGTGTGAACGATGCCGGCTACGAAAATTCTGTCGGTGAGCATAAACAGATAGAGAACCCTTTGACCACGTTCTCTGGACCCATTTTTAAGTTATCCCGGGGTAAATCTGGTTCAGTCGGCGATCAGAAGTGTGCGAGGAGTGGAATATCTTTGATAAGGTAGGCGCCATCCGCATCCATCGAGTCACGTGAATGTGACTGATGGGTGACAGTAACGTGGGAAAGCGCGAAATCTCAGGACGACGAAAAAAAATTGCTATATTTCACCGGTGTCAGACATGCCAGAGCCAAGAAAAATGGTTAAAGACCCCCAAACACTCCTCACACTTGATATGGTTCGGATAATTGCTAATTTTCGTAGTTAGACTGATTTACGCACCACTTGCAAGGTCCCTCCCTATCCCTGGCTCCAGTCAATTTTTTTCTGAGAGGTTCCTAGACACACAGGGTAGTCCAGATGTATATACTACTAAAGCTTGACGGATTTCAGCATGTATACACTACAGTGACTGTCCGGTTGAACACTTGTCAGGGGTGGGAACTGCCTTATTAGGCGTGGGAATTTCCTTTTTAGGAAGCGCGAAACTTTTCGAATAAAAAATGATGTCCCTGCCAGAATGACCAGAATCTCATTTGGAGTGCTTTCAGTAAAAAATGGATAAGGCTATTTTTTGAAGAGGGATATGGAAAATCTGGAACCATAGGATTGTTCCTAGACTCAAATAACACCTTTCTATGGTTTTACTTTATTTTATTTGTTGATGTCGCCAGCGCTTATAGCGATACAGTGCGTGTCACGCTGGGCAGGCACGTGACTCGATGGATGCGGATGGCGCCTACCTTAGTGCAACACAAGTATATTCGACCCGTGCCTTCGGCACGGTTGTTCGCTCACGCACGGCAGATTCCGAGCTCGCCAGCACACGGCGGATTCCGAGAGAGGCGCCGCACTGCCGCTCGCTAACGCTCGCGGCGCGCGGCGCCTCCCGTGGGATGGCGTGGGGAAGTTCATGTGACTTATCAGGTGACTTATCAAAAAAGCTGTGCTCCTTGTCTCTTCATGTATAGATATGCAGCCAGTGTTGAAAGGAGACTGTTTCTGCATTGAAATTTATTTCTTGAACAACTCAATCGCAGGACAATAGCAAGGGTTTTCAATGTTACCAGGACATATTATACACGCATCACCGTCGTTTTATGCAGCAATCTAAAAAAACATGGGGGGACATCCATGTGGCGGCAATATTCTGGTGCCACAGAGTGGCTGTGCTATTCCTGCAGAGCGAGCGATTGGGTGATATCTTGCATGAGAATGACTATTTATGCATTGGGGACAAGATAAAGTGGGTAACATCGCACCAGTCTCAAAATACATAGATGGACTTGCGCCTACACGGTTTTGAACAATGTGGGCTGCACAAAGAAAATATGATGCTTTCCACGCGTCACCTGGACCCGTTGGAAGTTATCTTGGGACAAATCCTGTTCAGCATACCAATTTATTCTGTGGGGATAGGAGGAACTCCGATAATGTAAATTATGCGGCCAGTGTTGCACGGAGACTCTGTCCGCATTCAAAATTATTTCTTGTATAACTCAATTGCAACACAACAGGGAAGGTTTTGACATGAGCAGAACATGTTATCCGGGCATTAACATCATTTCATACACCAATCTCAAAAAAATATGGGAGGAAGATTCATGCAGCGGCAATACTCTACGCCGCCGAATGACAGTGCTATTGCCGCAGAGCATCAGACTGGGCTTCCAAGCACAGATTTTGTATTTCAGCTCGATACTGCCAGTATAAATATTCCCATACATATGATGGTAGATGTCTCGGCACTCAGGGGTAGGAAACAAGGAATATTTTAGCTCCAGCCTGAACCGTGGTTGGTAACCCTCGGTGAGGAGTACTTTTGGAATAAGTCAATGAAAACACACAAGGGGAGTGTTTAGACCTTGCTAGGAGATCCTGTTGGATTATTGCCACCGTTTGCTCACATAATCCCAAAATACCCCCGAGGATGGTTCATGCAGCGGCAATGTTCGACTGCTGCAGAGTGGTTGTGCTATTGCCGCAGAGCGATAGACTGCGTGATATTGTCGCAGGGTTGTAGTGTGGACGGGAGTTGAATGTTTAATCATATTCTATATCCCAGGTGATGGTCCCGATGCATTGTAGGCTAGGTCACGGAGTGAATTACTGAACTTGAACTTGAACTTGTTTTTAAACCGTGGTTGAACAATGTTACACCGCGCAGAAATGGTGAACATGAGACTGGTCAGAGTAATGAGACAGAGATTGTGTCATGTAAAGTTCGAGGTCCCAAGATACACAGGCAGAGTGCCGCAGACAGCCTACGGAGTGCCACAGACTGATGGCACTGACTGCTGCAGACAGACGCACTGACCGGCGCAGACAAGTCACACTGCCGCTGTGTCACACCACAGAGTGCCGCAGACTGACGCAGAAAGGAGGCAGGAGTGCCGCAGACTTACCCAGATTGCCACTGCAAAGTGCCAAAGTGCCGCCGACAAGTGCCACGGACTGCCGCTGCAGACTATTTACCGCTGTTTGGTTGCCGCAGAGTGCCACTTACTGCCGCTGCATGGACTTATATTTATGTCTCCGATGCTTACAGCGCCGGGGATTTGCATGTATTGTGGCTCATAACGACATATGAAATGTGTGAGTATATGACTACAGTCCATGGGAAGCTAAGCAGGCTGCTGGGAGCAAGTTCAACATGTGCCGCAAAACTGACTGCCGCAGACTGCCGCTGAGATTGCCGCTGCATGCGGCAACGTCAATGCAGCCGCAAAATCCCTTTGCCCGCGGTGAAGGCGTTACCTAAATGACGAACTTTCACGGTGTCGGGAGGAAGTGACGAACCTCTGGTAAATCCTGCTGAAATGGCAAACTTTCACGGTGTCGAGAGGAAGTGACGAACATCTGGTAAATCCTGCTGAAGTGACAAACTTTCACAGAATGAAATCTCGAACTCACGAACTTCCACCAGGCTGAATCAAAGTCACGAACTTCCGCAATGCTAAGCGAAGTGACGCAGTGACGAAGATGGCGCGGACTCGGAGTTCCCCATGCAGCGTCGAGACATTCACACGCGTGGCGCACACCAAGCCCGCGTCCTTCCTGCGCGACGCCGTCCGGCACCTCATGCTGAACAAAATTGGTCCAGACGACACGCGATTCAGTCTCCACACATGTCCCGCCGTCGCCAACCTCTTCATCCTCGTCCTCGGCCCCCTGCGCCCTACCGACACCGCACCGACTATCGAATCCATGGCGCCAATCAACCTGTACTGCCACCTGAAAAACATCTTTGCGCTCACACACCGCGCCTCGTTCCACCACCCCGTCTTCAGCTAACTCACGCGAGGACCATCCTGCAACGTGGACGGACCTCGCCTCCCTCCCCTGCCTCATGCACCTCGCTCTGGACCCCACGTAACTCATCCCCATCTGCTCCAAAATCCTCGCCGCATGCCCGGACCTGCGCGTGCTCCTGATCTTCAACGCGCTCTTCGGCGCCCCACACCCGTGGAGCTCGAGATACTCGCGGAGGATCCGCGCTTCATCGTCCTCCCACTCTTGAGCTAAGCAGATGACTGGGTGCACGGCACGCTCACGGGCATGGACTACTGAGCGCGCGTGGACGTGTTCATTGCTAAGTGCATCTCGGGCGAGATCGAGTGTGAGTTGTTGGCAATGTTCCGCGTGATTTTTAAGCTCACGTGGATCTTCAGGGAGCACATATTTGCTTGTGGTGCATGATCATGAGGAGCCGTAATCCACGACGGAGTATGTGTATTTCGATCGCTCTAGTGCGGATTCCTGCACCGGATATACTCATTCAATTCAATAGTCAACATTCAATTCTTAATCAAATCCCCGCTTCTTCATTCAAACCCGTACTGTCCCTTCGGGGTGGGCCTGTATTTCTTTTCCGCTCACCCACCCCAGACCCAAGGCAGCAATTTCCGCTCGTCCCACAGACGAAGCCATGAGCCTTGGGTCTCCTCGGGCGTCTGCTTCCATGCCAAGACCCGGTGTCGTGTCTTACCGGTCCACGCCGTGTCCAAATTTCTCGGATCCAGCGTCTCTGTCTCAAGAACGTTGATTTCGTCTCGAAAACCATAAAATGATCCATGGGATGTGATTAAATGTGCGTTGACAGTTCACCATGTCAGACGATACCCGCGGACCACTGACTGCATACCTGGGAGTGGCGACGCAACAAATGGTGATTCCGGTCTTTCTGTGTCTTAGATGAGACTATCTCCCTGAGACGTGCGCACGCTCCCGTCCCCGAGCCGTTCGGACTTGTTGGGCGGCGTAGGCGATTTACTGCCTGCGTTTGCGGCATTCTGTCCGTTGGGTGCTTCAGGCATTTTATCGCCCACCTCGATCTGTTCGCTTTATATTCCAGCCCCGACCCGTGGTCCGTGGCCGAATATCAAGATGTTTCTAGCTGGGGCTGACACCTATAATCGAGGCTCTCAAGTCGACATGCTGACCAGCTTCTCGGACACAAATCTCATGAGTAGATACTCCGGCTTGCCGGCGCAGAGATAGGCTTGTTCCGAACCTAGAATAATGTAAGTGATATAAGTTTCGCAAACAATTACAAGTGACCACACCTTATAGACCCCTCGGGAATCTTACAGGGTTATACAGCTGGAATGTTCATCCGGCACTGCACTGTCACGTCAGTTGGCGAGGAGTACAGTAGAGCCAAAAATTTGAGGACGGAGTGCAGCGCAACACTTGTTAGACTCACGTACAGCACCACCACATCGAGCGCGGAGGGGAAAACTTCAGCTTATATCGGAGCAGGCCAGAATCCGAGAGCAGAGGCGGCGGAAGGTTCTGTGTCGGCGCACAGGGCTGTAGATCGCTGTCCGTCATTCGCGAGCAAGCCCCGTGGAGAATCGGACAAGATTGGAGCGGATATAGGCTTGAGCTACGCGGTGGGGGGCAGGGCGAAAGTGACATTTCGACATTACAAGTGCCGTTGACTGCCACTGCAAAAATTGAAATTGCCGCTGCATGCAACAATACTGCCGCAACAAGTCACACTGCCGCTGTGTCACGCCTGAACTGCGGCATGCATCGCCGCAAGTAGCAGAAGTCCCTCACTCACTGGTGCTGTGCTTGTCTTAGCAACATTGTGAATACCTTATTGTAAGTTGGCGCATCATTGCGTCTGTCCACCACCTGATGCTCTTGCGTCCACCCCCAGCCCACCCGGTGTTCACTCAGTCTCTCCGACTCTCTCGCGTCTGTAGAGGATTCCATCTACCATAAAATAATTATATACATCGCTACGGCAGCCTGAGGCCATAGCATGTGTCAGATTCTCCCAGCAGTCCATTTAAAATCCCTCTACCTTCCACCATCGTCCCTAAGTCAACCCGTGATCATACTAATCCGACGTCTACGTCGCCGAAATGATATGCTACTAATCTGATGTCTACGTCGCCGAAATGATATGTATATACGGCTTTGGAACGCACTTATATCCCTTAGTGTACGCTATTTAACCTGACTTTGACCCTGCCCACAGGTCATCAATTTCCAGTCAAACAAGAATACATATGCAGTCAATGTTGAACATAATAGTATGTGTTAGACTGGCAGTTGGCCCGTGCTACGCTACAGATTACTGATATACAACAGAAAAACAAATTTGATGAGAGCTTTGATCTCAATGCTTCATCACACTGGTTCCTCATGGCCCATATGCAGTTGACCTCCTAACGGCTTTCTATTTTCAGAGAACTAAATTGGTAGGAGCCGCAATCTAAATATTTAACCACGCCACTCATCCCAAACCTTCAATTGGTTCCTCATGGCCCCATAGACGGTGATAAGCTGGCTAAGTGAACACGCGTGAAATCTTTCAATTTTACATCACTTAGTCGCCGTCACTGGCTATAAACTAAGCTATTACACCGTCTCAGAGGGCTGGTGTTGAGATCCGAGCAACCAGTTAAGGATATAAGCGTATGCTAAAGCCAGTAGCTTGTTCTAGATGACGGCCACCACAAAGGGCTCGAGTCTGGGGAAGCCACGAACCTATAGCTAAAGGGTCACTTTACCATTCTCAAACGGAATTGGAGTACTCTGTGCGTTGTTCAAAGTCAGGATATATAAAAAGCCGTCTAGACTACGACTATGCGACACTGGGGAATCACTATTGAAGATTAGATTACATTTGACGGACGATAGTACAAGCGGCGGGAGATCCCGGCGGCGGCCGTAAAAAGCATTGATGACTCACCGGACCGGAACTATAACCGGTTCCGCGGGTGATCGATGGGATCCCACGCTTGGCAGCGGTTGAGGGCTTCTACGATCGAGCTCGATCGTTCTGTGAAATACAGAACAATCAAACAGGCACGGAACGGGCAGAGGGTGCTGCACGTCGGCCAGGAATAGAGATGAAGCGACAGTGACCAAGCTTAGGCGAGGTCTAGGCCAGGACAGGAACCAAAGAAGCTGATGGCATCACGAATATGTCGGGTCTTTCGATCACGACCGATCGTTTATGCGGGAAATATACCAATATATTTGAAACTAACCTTTTACAGCCTGCTTTCGTGACCATAAATCATATAAAGCTCCACAGCCCTGGTCATAGGGCATGACTCATTTTATTGTTTGTTTGTTTGTAAGCGTCCGTATATAGATTCTTGGGTTTGTATAAATAGCAGTAGAATAGCAGTAGTTCGCCAGTGGATTCACCCCTCTCCTATCACAAGTGTAGCTATTACAGCCTGCACGATATTAGGAAAGACTTGAATTCGTTCGGAGTACCACTGAGAAATAATAATTGTTTTTCCGCTTGATATTTCGTTGTTTTACTTGAGAATCATTGAACCGGACATAGTCCAAAGACCGTACGCAGCGAGAATTGATAAGGGTTATTGCAGCGAACAGCGGAATATTAAGGATCAGCGATTATCGGGCATTGTAGACATAAAAGTCAACTCTAGCTATAGCTTGTAAACATCGGAAGTACACCAGACAGCGTTATAAAAGCGAATTACCAACTCCCAGGAAGTCATTCCACCAACTTTGTGATAAAAACCAAGCTTTCCGAAGCCGTTAGACCGCCCATAAAGCGCCTAGATCGGTATAAAGCCGTTTACCGTCCCACCGTAGCACAAAGTCTTACTACTTTGACCGTATCGTACCAAATTGCAGCAACCTAATACTTGGTTGGAACCCCGAACTTGCGCGTTGTATTGAGTGGATTGTGTTGTGTTATTGGTGTTATTAGTGGTCTCTTGAGGTCATTATATTGCATTAGATTTCATACGCGGTTACATACACAGTGTTTCATCTGGAGCCCACCGCGAGGGGTTCATTTGGTCTATACTTCTTTGAAGTACAGATTTTTCAATTGCTTAGGCAGTCGGAAAGACAGACAAATACCGCGTATCTAGACTTTATTTAAAGTCTTTTGTCCGGAATTATACCTCGAGTCTAAACAACTTGAGAAGGACTTTCGAGTCAATCTGCCTTCAGGACCGAAAAATCCTATTGCCAGTACCTCTGCGTCAGCAGAACCATCCGAGCTTACTTCATTGGGAGAAGCTACCACAGTCCCTTCAGGATTTTCAGAAAGCCTACCGCCGAGACGCAGTTTAAGGAATTTTGAGGCCGGAACACCGACCCCTTTGAATCCCCCAAAGCTTAAATCAAGGCGTAAAGCACCTACTCCCGTCGAAGCAGGCCGAGAGCAGTCGAAAGACCAAACTCAAAGCAGGACGAAAGCATATAAGCAAAGAACTCGTGCTTTAGCTACAGTTTCGAGTCCATCAGAATCAATACCTGAGAAAGAAATAGATCTTCCTCCGTCCCTTTCTACATCAGAATTCACGTCCTCGATAAATAGTTTCATAATGGGAACTCAGATACCTCCCCAAGCCGGCGGTAACCCCGTCGCCCCACCCAATAACCAGACTGCTCCGAGCCTAGCCAATTTCAAGATCCCGTACGCTTGGGATAAGAATAGGCCTACGTTCGAGTCGGACGATTATGAAGAGCTTTTAATATTCGTTTCACAAGTGAATCAGATCTTAGAACTCGCGCGCATTACCACGAATGACGCTAAAAAGAAGCAGTTCACGGACTATCTTCCCTATAAGAAGCAAGTCTACTGGCACAGTCTTCCCATATATTTGATCGGGACCTACGAGGAGTTCTTGGAGGAAATCTTCAAGAGTTATCCGGAAGTCAAGATCAAAGAAGACGGTTCTATTGAGAACCTGGCAAAAGTGTGTAAACGATACGAAGGAGTAGCAGTCTTCGATGAAGGGAGACTGAGGCGCTTCGGAGTAGAGTTCGTTACCATAGTCAACAAATTGTTGAAAGGATCTGCGCTAATCACAAATGCTGAGGCCTGTAAAAGGTACCTCGAGACTCTAGAGTCGGCGTTCGCGAACACTCTAAGATTGACCATTAGTTCTACGGCATTGTTAAAAACCCAGATGGCACCTTTAGTACCCGCTGTAGCACCTGTAGCAGGGCAAGCAGCGCCGGCAGCGCGCAGAAAAGGGGATCCTATAGAGATACTGGATTTAATAACAATGGCTGAATCTATGGCGTCAACCCAAGATACTTCCATGACGTCGGTCACCGCTGAAACCCCAATTACTCGGTCCACCGTCTTCCCAATGGTAAAAATTGAGAAGCGCGATGAAAGGTTAGAGGAACTAGGAGGAGCGGTGGCGCACTTACGAGACACATTTACAACTAGCCAGAACGCTATGAAGGAACAGCACCATGAGCTCCTGAAACAGCTTTCACAAATAGCTAAAGGCCCACCGCCTCACAAAGATCGTGAGCCCGTGGCGGCGAATACTCAGCACAATACCTCTCAGACACATAATCAGATGAGCTACAACCGGCCTGATAATAACACGGGAAATAGTAATGCCGATTGTTTCTATTGTGAACTACCGGGTCATTTCTCGCGGGATTGCATTTCCAAAGACGATCATATAAAGAAAGGTCTTATTATTATCGAGAACGGGAAAATCAAGCTAGGGGACGGAACATGGGTTCCAGGAGGACCCGGTTCTAGGAAGCAGCGTGTAGAGGAGTATTGGCGGAAGAAAGGAACTAGCCAGAATTGGTATGGCATAGCCACGCCGTACGAGTCATTCTTCAACGGAGAACCAGGAGGAGAGTTTGACGCCAGGGACATGGCGTTGGATGAGATAAAGACGCTGAAGGTAAGGCTCCAAAAAGCCGAACAGGTCAACCAGCAAACTTTAGCTAATACTGCGATGGTGGTTCAACCCACCTATCAGGCCACTATTCAGCCCCCTCAACCTGTACAGCCCGCGTTTGATATGCAACAAGCCTTTAGGAGTTTCCTAATCCAAGGTCTGCAGGCAGGAGATATGCCTCAGACTCAGGAACAATTCGTTGCGATGACTAGGGCAGGAAAGTCCAGTGGAGTCAGTCAGCCTCCAAATTTCTAAATAGTCCAGGGATTGAGGCAAAGTCGCGTAGTAAGAAGACAGCAAAGCCTCCTGAGGACCGGACAGAAGCTAAATCTGCGGACAAAAGTAGAAATTGGAGAACGAAAGCGACGAAAGGAACCGAAAGAGAAGATTCGGAGAGTGAAAGCGAAAGCGAAGAGGACGAGGACGCATTGCCAGAAATTACGAAGGCTCGTAAGATTAGAGTGGCAGAAGTTGTGATTGAAAGAGATCGCAGCGGCGATGGTGTGGTGAGGATGCCATATCGGGAAGTTCCGCCCGTTGATCACCAATCAAAAGATCGGATTGATGACCGAACACCGGAACGTAATAAGGATCTTGTTGAACGAAATGAGAAGTCGTATACAGTAAGAGCACCGGTACAGCAGGATGGGATAGCACAGAAGCTAGCCAATAAATTCCTAGATACAGAGGTGTTGGTTAAAGCCAGGGACGTCTATGGCGTCTCAAGTGAAGTCCGAGACATCACTAAAGCCAAGCTTACGAAAACGCGGCGGACTATTCCGGTCAAACAGCGGAGCGAGGCTGCGCTTATGGTAGAAGAGTTGGGAGAATCTTTACCATTCCAGGACTTAGAGCCGACGTTCGAAGTCTTCATGCTAGAGCATGACGCACTCAAATTGGAACAGTTGCCAGCTATAGCTAGATTCGAGGTCAACGAGGTCAACGAAGGAGATATGCCTGCTGGGTCGGTATCCATACCAGACCCCTACGAACAATATCTAGAGTCTTTAGCATCCGGAGAGTTGCCAAGACAGGTGTACGTGGCGCGGGATTCAGCCTCTCTTAGATCAGTGTATCCAGCGGTCAATAACCGAGTAGTGGTCGAGTCTGTAGTGGATTCTGGGTCGCAAATAGTCTCCATGTCATACGAACAGGCAATAGAAGCTAAACTATTATGGGATCCCGATATTCAGATTATAATGCAGAGCGCCAATGGATCACTAGAGAAATCAGTGGGATTAGCTAAAAATGTACCGTTTAAATTCGGGAGCCTGATAGTCTACTTGCAGGTCCACGTAATTCGAGGACCAGCATATAAGATCCTATTGGGGAGACCATTTGATATCCTAACTGAGAGCTCAGTCCAGAATTCTGCCGATGGTAGTCAAACTATTACTTTGAAGGACCCGAATACAGGACAGCGTTGCACAGTCCCTACTCACGCGAGAGGAAAGCACGTTGATCCCCCGAGCCATAAGAAAGCTACGGTAGAAACGGTCCCTGACGAGGAAGAAGTTCCAATCAAGACTGCTGACTCAAAGCTGAAGGAGGCGGATTTTCACCAATCTTCGAAGAATTGATGCAGGAGCATGAACGAGGAGAGTTGGCACTGAAGTTCGGGTTTAATAAGGACAGGGAATTGGAGATACAAGAGTATTTCAAGCCGAGAAGGCGCAGTTCACGGAAACTGAGGTCCAGGAAGCCTACTTGAGCGCCTCCTCGGAATCCGAAGCATTGAAGGAAGACAAGGTGGCGGCCACCTTGTTACAGGAATTTAGTGCTGGAGGGGTTAAGAAATCCAGGAAACATAGGAAAATGGAGAAAGCAGAGGTGTACACATGGAGCGTACAAACTGCAGAAGGGGAGACCGAGCCTGTAATACCCGACCAAAATAAGGCATACAGAGGGACGAAAGCCGATGAGCCAGTTAAAACTACTCACGTCTTTGTTCAAGGAGTTCGGTGTGCGTGTTGCCAATCAGCAGACTTCATAGTTCCGGAGCCAGGAGGCTCAGGAATATCCAAACCACCTATAGCTAAAGCTTTGGTTTCGGTATTCGCTGGTAAAAAGTACAAACCAGTAGGACTAAAGGTACGCCCTGTCTACACAGAGCTACCAGAAAAGTACAGGATAAAAAGGGAGATTATAGGCGATCCACTGAAGGATATGCCAGGCCTGAATCCGAATCCGAGGGATTTCTGTCCGACAGGGAGATATAACGACGAAAGGAAGGCTATAATCGACAAAGCCCACGCTGGAGAGTTCCTGTGGCCTGAAGAACGTAAACTCATGCATGAGTTTATGATGATGCAGGAGGCAGCGTTCGCGTGGAATGATCAAGAGCGCGGTACTTTCTGTCATGATTTCTTTCCGCCAGTAGAGTTCCCTTTGGTTGAGCATAACACGTGGGTAGAGCGAAGTATTCCTATACCTAGGGGACAACTCGAGGAATTCTGCAAAGTAATCAAGAATAAAATTGATGCTGGAGTGTACGAGCCGTCCAATGCTGCCTATCGGAGCAAGTTCTTTGGAGTAATAAAGAAAGATGGTAAGAGTATTCGACTAGTGCACGCTTTAGAACCGCTGAACGCCGTTACTATCGCTCACTCGGGTATTCCGCCGGCTACAGAAGAGTTAGCTAACCATTTTGCGGGCAGAGCCTGCGGTGGTTGTCTGGATTATACTCAGGTTACGACCATAGAGACATTGCCGAGAGTTCGAGGGATTTTACTACCTTTCAAACGCCCTTTGGAGCGCTTAGATTAGTAAAATTAGCCCAAGGGTGGACCAATTCGGTACCAATATTCCACGATGATGTTACTTATATCCTACGGGATGAGATACCTCATGTGACAATTCCTTACATAGATGATGTTCCAATACGAGGGCCAGGATCTAGATACCAGGACAAAGACGGAGAATATGAGACAATTCCTGAAAATAAAGGGATACGTCGCTTCGTCTGGGAGCACTTTGGAAATTTGAATCGGGTCGTCCAGCGGATTAAATACTGCCACGGAACGCTCTCGGGTTTGAAGAGTATACTGTGCGCTGATAAGTTCTCAGTAGTTGGCCACATATGTTCATATGACGGCCGAGTACCAGATACTGATCGGATCGGGGTAATCATGCGATGGCCGCCGCTTAAAGACCCATCTGATGTACGGAAGTTTAACGGGACTGTAGGGGTCATGAGGAACTTCATAAAGGACTACGGAAGCATGGGGGAACCGTTCTTGAAACTGGTCAGGAATGGGGTTGAATGGGAATGGGGTCCCCGATCAAGTAAAAGTGTTTGCAGAAGTAAAGGAAGCCTGTAAGAACGCCGGCTGTCTGAAACCGCTCAATTATGAGTGGGACTCGGATATCGTACTTGCGGTGGATACTTCATACAAAGCAATTGGTGCGCAGGTGTACCAGTGTGACCCGATCAATAAAAAGATCAGGTACTATGCGAAGTTTATGTCTATAGGGCTAAATGACCGCGAAGCGCGATTCTCGCAACCAAAGCGGGAGTTATATGGACTAAAACGAGCCCTAGAAGCGTTACAGTACTGGTTACTTGGATGTAGACGCCTAGTTGTTGAAATGGACGCGCTATACATAAAAGGGATGCTAGCCAATCCGGGAATGGCGCCTAATGCTACGTTGAACCGTTGGACTGAAATTATATTGATGTACCAGTTTAGCTTAAAGCATGTTAAAGGGGTTACCTTTCCACCGGATGGGCTTTCTAGGAGAGATCCTCAACCGGACGATGAGCAGTTCCCTAATACGGAAGAAGGGTGGACGAGAACCCTCCGCCAGGGAATCATCCTGACTGGGACTACGGAATCCGACAGCCATTGGAATACGATGAGTTTAAGGAACACATAGACACCAGAGGTGGTTTTATGCAGTCCATGGAAGGGACCGCGGCGTCCATCGAGGATTTTGATCAAGATTTGTCTATAGCTAGAGATCAGGAACAGGTGTTTATGGCAGGTGTACAGGCGGCTTATAAGTCAGAAAATCTAGTGATGCCTCAGTACCTTGTCCTTACTACTCCAGAAGAGGAAAAGCTCCTCCCAGACCTAGGACTAAGAGACGATCCGGCCAGAAGAGAACCGTATGTAGAGAAACATCGTTCAAACGCGGGCATAGCGCAGGATGAACGCCCGAAACATGTAGCTGCGTGGCTTAAAAATCCATTTGAGAGGCCGAACAATATGGTAGACGCTGAATACAAGAAGTTCATGCGCTTCTGCCGTCCGTTCTTCATCAGCAAAGCAGGCAAGCTATATAAGCGCGGGGATGGCTCGACACATAGACTAGTGGTGGCCAAAGAGAATAGGATGTATATGCTTCGCGCGGCGCATAATTCACTGGGTCACCGCGGGTTCTATGCTACCAAATCCATGATTGAATTAAGGTTTTGGTGGCCAGAAATGGAAAGAGACGTCAATTGGTTCGTGAAGACTTGCCATGTTTGCCAATTAAGGCAGAAGACGCTTCTCAAGGTTCCTCCCGTAGCTACCATGACTCCGAGTATCTTTCAGAAGGTTCATACGGACGTAATGATCATGGGCACGCCATCGAATAATTTCCGGAGTGTTGTAGCGGCTAGGGACTCTTTATCAAGGTATCTCGAAGCCAGGCCAGTAAGGAGCGACGACGGAGAGACACTTGGGAAATTCCTACTGGAAGACATCATCTGTCGCTGGGGTTGCCCTCAATGGATTGTGACAGACAATGCAGGTCAGTTTGTGGCGGCTTTGAAATGGTTACATGCGAAATACGGGATAATAGGGATTAGAATATCTCCCTATAACTCTCAGGCTAATGGCCCTGTAGAAAGAGGACATTGGGATATGAGACAGTCGCTTTACAAAGCCACTGGGGGAGACGCTAAGAAGTGGTACTGGTTCTTTCCGCAAGTATTGTGGGCGGATCGTATTACGATTAGACGCGGCCTAGGCTGTTCTCCTTTCTTCGCGGTATGCGGAGCTCACCTGATCACTCCCCTCGATATAGAGGAAGCCACATGGCTAGTAGAGTACCCGGACAGGCCTCTGTCAACTGCGGACTTAATTGGTCTGCGCGCTAAAGCTTTAGCAAAACATAGTTTCCACATAGATGAGATGCGGGAACGCGTGAACGAGGAAAAACGGAAGGCCGTACGCAGATATGAGGAGGTACATAAGCATACCATTAAAGATTATGACTTTAAACCAGGAGACTTAGTACTGATTCGGAATACGTCGGTGGAGAAATCATTGAATACGAAGATGGAGACTAGGTACATGGGGCCTATGATAGTAGTGCGAAGGACCAAAGGTGGTTCTTACCTTTGTTGTGAACTAGATGGCGCAATGTTTCACGGAAAGATCGGGCAGTTCAGGGTAATCCCCTTCGAACAGCGTGCCGCGGTCATCCTGGATGGCGATATTCTGGACTTGATTGACTTATCCAGTGAAGAACTGGATGAGTTAGCCAAGGACGACGCAAAGGACGATGTCTACCTCGGGAAAGACATGCAATTCCATCGAGTTCGCATAAATCCACCTCTAGCTATAGATGCTGAGGATTCCGACGACGAGAGCTAGATAAGCGAAGACATTCCAGATCTCAATCTCGAAGAGATAGAGGCTCGTTGGGATGCCGAGCAAGGCCCTCGAAGGTCTAGGAGGCTTGAGAAGCCTGACTCCGAATAAACTGGGTGATAGCGCCAATATCTAAGTCTTGACATAAAACGAACTATCAGAACGGTTGTGGTGAAACTAAGTCTGATCAGACTCGTTATAAATCAACGGCAAACAGTATATTCTCGAGAAAGGACCGTGTGTAAACTAGGCTAGGAAACTAGGCTAGGATAAGTTGGAAAAGCGCAAGTCAGGAGGCAGACGGAGTAAAGACAGTGTACAAAGTTGGTTGAAAACGGATTGTGAGTAAACAGAAGATAGCTGCGAGTAGTATTGGGGGTTTATTTGCCATAGCGGGGCGTAGAACATTTCATAGGACGCTTCATGCGGGCAAAGAAGGCACTGGATTGGACCACCACGGCAATGACCGAAAGGGCATTGCATGTAGTCCGGCCTAGGAGGAGCAAACGGATCAGAGTCGAAACTTCAATACGTTAAAAGAGCAAATAACGTACAAGTCGGGACCGATCGGGGTGCTCGCTTTCCAACCTCATGTCCTGAACCTGACGAGTCCTACCTCTTGTGTTGTCATCGAGGATACGAGAGGGAGTCAAGAAGGTACTGTCGATGGTCAAGGTGATAACGGAGCTGTGCGTTGAATACGCAAGCTGAGATCGAACGTTGGATTCTTCCAGCCGGAGAGACTCGAACGTGGCCTGTAGGGAGAAGAAGCGATCGCGGAATACGCGGCTGCAACAGTGTTTTTAACAACGTCATTGTTAACGGACTGTTCAGCGCCTATATAATTAATTAGCAATAAGTTGGAAACCTATAGCTATAACAATCACGCACCTGCAATCTGTTCGCTGGAGTCCTCATGGGCGAAGCGACCACTAGCCCGAGCTCGTTTACGGGCGGAGGGAGGGGAAAACTCCTCTGCAACGACTCGCGACTCTGTGCCATGATCAGTTCTAAGTAATAAGGCCATTGCTTTGCGATAAACACGCGAAAGTCGGTCAAAACCGCGGATTTGACGAAAGGATATGCGTACCAAAGCGGCGTGCGTACTTTCTTGGCGTAAACCGGTCTGAACGGCGCAAAGAAACGTGGCTGGAGTCAGGGAAAAAACCCCGAAGAAAGGAAATGGACGCACCAGTACAGTCCTCGTCAAGGGATTGAGTGACGCGGTGGCTGCCATTGTCAGAGGAAATGGAGGAGAGCTGGAAAGAGTCCAGGCCGACGCAGAGAGTATTAATATCGCGGATAAAGTTGAAGACAGCCGAAGCTGTGAAAGACGCACCGGTTCAGCCGAATCAACAATCATGGGGTCATCAGCCTCACCAGAGGCGGCCTGTTGAGCATCGACTTCGTCAACGACGGAGACTTCATCGTCGACATCCTCGACAGTGACTTTGGAGGATCTGGTCTTCTTCTAAGACGAGTATAGTCAGGATGACGCAAAAGAAGGCTATAGCGATAGGTACGCACCTTGGGCTTAATTTTCTTTGCGGCCTCTTTGGCCAAGCGAGCAGCTTCCTTAGAAGCCCGCACCTCGGATTCGAGGGCTTCCTTAGCCACCCGAGCGTCCTCGAGCTCAGCGCGATGCGCTTGCTGCTCTTGGAGGACCTTGTTCTTGAGACGTTCTCGCTCCAACTTGATAGCTGAACAGAAGTCGGTAATCATACCATAGCGACCACCGATGGCTCCGCCACCGATAGCCGCAGATTGATGGTACGAGTTACGACAGAGGTGAGGAACGTCGGCGAGCTCGGCGCGCTCAGCAATCGCAGGAATATAGTCAGAACGCGTCCTGAAAATTATTAGCGGAGTCGTAGACACGAAAAACAGACACGCACGAGTTGAAGCACTTTCGCATCAAGGAAAGTGCGCTGCTCGAGGCGATCGTCGTATTTTGTGGCACGAATAGACTTCCCAATAGACAGAATGTCGTCCACTTGAGCCTGGGAAAGCTGTTTCGAAACTTTAGGCGGAGGCATGACAGGAACGAGAGAAGGATAAGAAGAGAAGAGGCTGGAGAATGGAGTCCAGTAGGTGTAGCTTTTATAGGATTCGGCCATTTTTCGAGACGCAAACTTACCCGAGAAAGTTTGGTAATGAATGATCTATTAAAATAACTGAGGACAGTTAAGATTTACCAAAGGGGGAGGGAGCAATAATGGATGCTTAATCAGGCCGCATCCGATCGCAAAATGCCCAATCAGGCTACAACCGATCGCAGAACCACCACGAGTTACAAAGAGTTCCTGATTAAACAGTCAGCATAGATGGATTACTACGGATAGAAGCAAGCACTAGGCAACTAGTCAATGAATAGTTAGACAAAGCGGCTTACGCGCAAAATAGGAATTTGAAATAATTGATCGAAAAAGAAGTTGATGATCGAATTAAATTGATATTCCAAATCCGGAAGTACCTGAAGCTATTGATGACAAAACATAATAGGATCATCAGATATAACTTGTGCAAGGCAGAGAGCTCGAGACAGTAAAAGGTTGTTATCAGAGATTGAACGGAGTCCGAGTTTATTCTGGATACAAGGAAACTCGTATTTAATAATAAGTACGGATTCTGTCATCGATGAGCCGTTTAAGCACGGGAGGGAAGTCGACTAGACTACGTAATTGACCAAGAACATGAATGGTGTCACGATCATACTCAGCGCTAAGGACATGGGCCATAGCAGTATTATAACAACCCTGATCAACGTTTGCGCGCTCATCAAAAAGTTGGAAAGTATAGCTAAGGTCGGTGTAGAACTGACGCATGAGACCAGGCATGTTGGGTCCTATAAAAAGGTGTATAAGACCAGGTCATAGGAGAGAAGGACGAGGCGCACCGCTGGAGGTGAACAGGCTATCGCGGAAGCTGCGCACGGACACTAGGAAGAGCGCGCGGTCGGAGAAGTCGCACTCATGACCATAGGACACCAGGCATTCAGGGCAGGTAGAGCCCCAGCCAGGGAAAGTGCATTGGCGACCACGAATAGCGCAAGGACTACAATCGATCTGGCAGAAAGGGCTTTAGCTATAACCACCAGGAGGGATTGTGACACACATGAGATCCCAAATTGAGGTAAGCGACGCCAGCGGAACGATTAATAGTGTAGTTGGGATACACCGGAAGCTCAGGGAAGGAGTCCGGGTCACGAAGGAGCAAAGTATCTCCTGGGATGTGAAGCGTAATCGGGACGATGGGTCTGGACATTGTTAGCGTAAAAATTAACAACTATGCGCGCTTTAAATAGTGTTTTAAAGTCACGGGGCATAAGTCTACATCGATTCGATTGTACGAATGCGAGGACAGGGCACCATCAAGAGATCGCGACTTTGGATCGAGCGAATGGATCCGTGATCTAAGAAAACACGTGACCGCATATCGGGTTTAATTAGAACCGGGCTTACCGAGGCGGCCGCATCAGCCGAAGGCGCATCAGATATAATCTAACCAATCATATCTTATCTGCTCAAGCGCTGGTTAGGCGCTCTGTAAAGCGGTACAAAGAAACAAGTCGTCGAACTACTAGAAGGAGTCTGTCAAAAATCGTGAAAATATTTGGGAATGTACAAATCACTAGCAGGGTACTATACGAATTTTCTCGAAAATTGTGAATACAAATCAAAGGAAATACGCTATGATTTGTAGGTAACAAACGAAAAGAAAAATACTTAGGCCGCAGGGTCGTCCATTGCACCAGGGAATCGGGAACCACCTTCACCGCGAGTATCAGGAGCCGGAGTGGAATGACGGGAGGGCGGGGAAACGTTGTAACCCAGCAATTCTTCTGCCCATCGCACCGTACGCTGCCTTCGATCGGGAGAGGCGTGAACTGCGCGCCCTCCAAACGAAGTACCTCCTCGGCATCCAGGTAAGGAAGATCCAGCTCCAGCGCGTTTGACAACAAGAACGTGTTGTAGGTTTCGCGGAGGTGCTCTGGGACGTTGTGCAGGTCGGGAACGGCGACTGGGCCAAAGAACTGGTAGTGGGCAAGCACCAGTGACGAGAGACGGTGGGCGGCGGACATGGTAAGCAAGCGCTGTTCATTGAACATCGCCTGCATACCTGCCAACGTATCGCTAGCCCGCGTCAACTGTTCAATGGCCGAGTTCAAAGCTTGGGATGCATTAGCTATAGCTATACCCTCGAAAAACTCAAGACTTACCGGCGTTGCTAAGTTGAGAATGAGGCTGCGCATGGTTGAGCCTCGCCGCATGTTCGTAGTAGGTCAGTGAATGACCACAGTGGGAGTCGGATTGCGTGGTGCAAGCGCCGCATTTCTCCATAATTCCATTGGGCTTGCATTCACGGTTGAACGAGATGCAACTGTAACAACCAGAGTCGATCTAGAGAAGAGTTAGAGTCGAACAAAGATCAAAGGAGATGAAAAACTTACGACGCGACCGGGGCCAGGACGGGACATAACATCCAACAACCCGACCACGTTGATGTCAGGAGCGGGGGCGGATGGGATATACTGCTTCTTGGTAACAGCGTCGCCGCGGCCGGAACGTATGGGCTGAGGGTGTGAATACGGCTTGGTTGGCTCTTTAGCTTTTGCCGCCGCTTTACCCTTCAACGGCTTGGGATTGTCGGATTTTGCCTTAGAAGAAGCGCGTTTGCGCTTCTGACCGGCTTCCGGTTCTTGAACATTGGCCGGGATGGCGTCGGCAAGCTCGTCGGGCTCGCTGGGCTCGACCGAACCTGCGTTAGCAAACTGCTGGATAGTAGGACGTCCACCAGTGAACATCCGGCTAGAGCGGTTAACCGACTTTCCCTTGTTCTTTGGCTAAGATAGAATAAGAAATAACTTATAGCTAGAAAGATAGGAACGCACTTTAGCAGGCGCTTTCTTCACAGCCTTGGCAGGAGCAGGGTTCGCAGAGCGAGGGCGGAGCTTCCGAGTTGTAGGAGCCACGGAGGGCTCAGGGTTTAGACGACGACGCTGGCGAGACTGGGATACAAGAGGAGTTTAGCACAAAAAGACGAATCAGAATGATAATCGGACGATTACTCACAGGTTCGTCGCGGTTCGACTCTCCATCATCCTCAGGGGCCTGCGTAGGTGAACGAGGTGGAACCGAAGGAACAATCGAGGCGGCCTGACGGCTACGCGCGCGAAGGTCCTCGAGAGTGACATTGCCTTCGGCATCAGAATCCTCGTCCAAACGGAAATCCTCGATCGAGGGGAAGGTCATCAAACTCCAGGTCGATTGGGGAGTGGCTTTGATAGACTGGGGAAGAACCTTGAAGGGCGCGCAGCGAAGAGCCACGGAAGCCCGGGATGGTGAAGCAGGAGATGGTCCGGTCGGACCACCGCTGGTTGCGATTTCCGAAATCATTGGGGAAACACCGCGCGGATACCCGTGAACAGGACGGTGAGGGGTAGCTGCACTCGGGTCCCGTTCCCCGACAGTTGGGAGGTCCTCGGTAGACCCTGGGACGAACTCAGCAGGGGGGAATTCGAAATCTGCGGGCAGGAAATCGGGCTTGGGGAGTTTTAGCTAGAGGTTAACCTAGAAAAAGGGAAAAAGACGAACCGAGAAAGTAAAAACAGGGAACAAAAGAGCGCTATAAGGGCCTTGCCCCGGAGCCTCTGAGAACCCTGTTGTTTGCAAGTAGGTCGGTTAGAAGCCGAAGACGGTTGTAGAAACGGCGGAGCAGCGGGGAATGACCGCTCTTGTCCAAATGATCGTGGAGTCTGAGCTGTTGGATGTTCAGAAAAATTTGAAAAGCTAAACGACTAAGTTAAAAGCTTACCAGATCTGCATACGCGTTCTCCAGGGTAGTACGAAGCCCGGATATATCAGGTTGTACCAGTTGGGCCAAGTCCCCGCGATAGGTGAGGAAATGAACCATTTCCGCGCAACTATAGCGGAGGAAACAGAACGCCCAGTGGTCGTCCTCTTCCAAGGCGAACGGGTACATACTCCTCGTCATACTGGCGGACCAGCGAAGGGAGCTCGGTATTGATAGAAGGTCCACCGTACTACGGTATAACTTAGATTTGATACAAAATCTAGAGTTAGGCTAAATAGGCGCACCTGTTCAAGAAGACTAGACACGTCTTCTGGCCATACCAAGCTCCATGCGGCAAGTTGTGTCATCTCGGGTGATGAGGCGACGGAGCGTCACGGATTTCACGGGGTAAGACATGGATTAAGCGTAAAATAGCAGCGACAATCCGATCGGCGTAAGGAGTACGCGGTAAGAAATCATGGAAAAGGCCATAAGTTTCCTTAAAGGAATCTTAAGCACAAGTACTGAGTAAGAGCATAAAATTGAGACGTACCAGGACCAATTGGCTCTGATTCAGGAGCCAGGCCAAATACGCCGGTTGTGTACGGCCGGCTCGACCAGGGACACGGAGAAAGAGCAGGAGCTCGGCGATCGACCAGTGGGTGAGGAAGTAGGTAGATTCGAACTCCTCCCTAGTGTAGTCGCGTACTTCGGTTTCCAGGCTTGAGAAAGCGAGACGAGGACGGTTTGGTGGGTAAGCGATCCCTTCACCGTAGAGGTTCGGGTAGGGCGGCGTTGAGGAATTATAGCGCCAGTTTGCGGCGTCGGGACTGATGAGCCATTCGTAGGCTGTAGCGTATGGAGCGGGAGGGACGGTTTGGTTGGACATAGTAAAACAAGAGATATGAAAATTTCTCTTTGGCGCTGTTTGGCCCCAATTGAAATATTTAAGACTCCGCTGATGACACGAGGCACTACGATATGGGCGGGTACAGCTAGGAAGCTACAACAAGGGAAGAAAAACTCCAACTAGAGGATAAACGAAACATTATCTTCTAGCTAGAGGTTTTTGCTGCTCTATGTGACAGGTGGAAGCGGGAAATCACGTGGTCAACGCGTCGGACACGTCTTGTTAAACCTAGGGCAAAAATTGAGGCAGAAAAACACGGTTTTGCGCGTCAGAGAAAAGGATCTTTCTGAAGGGTAAATCCGGGTGCCACTTAGGCTCGATTAGGCAATTAGCCAGTATTGATCCGAGAGTAAGCGATCTGATCGGTGACACGAAAGGCGGTATGGTTGGCGTTCGATTCAGTAGAGTCTGAACAAAGAAGTCTAGAAAAGAGCATGTTGACTGGGGACAGTCAAGATTAACCAAAAGGGGAGATGATAAGCTGGCTAAGTGAACACGCGTGAAATCTTTCAATTTTACATCACTTAGTCGCCGTCACTGGCTAAAACTAAGCTATTACAAACACCGTCTCAGAGGGCTGGTGTTGAGATCCGAGCAACCAGTTAAGGATATAAGCGTATGCTAAAGCCAGTAGCTTGTTCTAGATGACGGCCACCACAAAGGGCTCGAGTCTGGGGAAGCCACGAACCTATAGCTAAAGGGTCACTTTACCATTCTCAAACGGAATTGGAGTACTCTGTGCGTTGTTCAAAGTCAGGATATATAAAAGCCGTCTAGACTACGACTATGCGACACTGGGGAATCACTATTGAAGATTAGATTACATTTGACGGACGATAGTACAAGCGGCGGGAGATCCCGGCGGCGGCCGTAAAAAGCATTGATGACTCACCGGACCGGAACTATAACCGGTTCCGCGGGTGATCGATGGGATCCCACGCTTGGCAGCGGTTGAGGGCTTCTACGATCGAGCTCGATCGTTCTGTGAAATACAGAACAATCAAACAGGCACGGAACGGGCAGAGGGTGCTGCCGTCGGCCAGGAATAGAGATGAAGCGACAGTGACCAAGTTAGGCGAGGTCTAGGCCAGGACAGGAACCAAAGAAGCTGATGGCATCACGAATATGTTGGGTCTTTCGATCACACCGATCGTTTATGCGGGAAATATACCAATGTATTGAAACTAACCTTTTACAGCCTGCTTTCGTGACCATAAATCATATAAAGCTCCACAGCCCTGGTCATAGGGCATGACTCATTTTATTGTTTGTTTGTTTGTAAAGCGTCCGTATATAGATTCTTGGGTTTGTATAAATAGCAGTAGAATAGCAGTAGTTCGCCAGTGGATTCACCCCTCTCCTATCGCAAGTGTAGCTATTACAGCCTGCACGATATTAGGAAAGACTTGAATTCGTTCGGAGTACCACTGAGAAATAATAATTGTTTTTCCGCTTGATATTTCGTTGTTTTACTTGAGAATCATTGAACCGGACATAGTCCAAAGACCGTACGCAGCGAAATTGATAAGGGTTATTGCAGCGAACAGCGGAATATTAAGGATCAGCGATTATCGGGCATTGTAGACAAAAAGTCAACTCTAGCTATAGCTTGTAAACATCGGAAGTACACCAGACAGCGTTATAAAAGCGAATTACCAACTCCCAGGAAGTCATTCCACCAACTTTGTGATAAAAACCAAGCTTTCCGAAGCCGTTAGACCGCCCATAAAGCGCCTAGATCGGTATAAAGCCGTTTACCGTCCCACCGTAGCACAAAGTCTTACTACTTTGACCGTATCGTACCAAATTGCAGCAACCTAATACTTGGTTGGAACCCCGAACTTGCGTTGTATTGAGTGGATTGTTGTTTGTTATTGGTGTTATTAGTGGTCTCTTGAGGTCATTATATTGCATTAGATTTCATACGCGGTTACATACACAGCGTTTCAACGGCTTGACTTTCAACAGCTCTCAAGTTTACATCCAGTCCTGGTCACCTCGATTGATTCATATGGGTCAACACCTATAACTTACTCGAATGTTGACAGTTATTTTTCATTTTTTGTTGATTTCTCGGACAGTTCTCTTGATCTCGCAAACTTCTGAGCAATAAACCCGCACACATGACTTTGAGGTGTCCTGGATTTGTATTCAGTACCACCAGGATACTATGGACTCAGTAATGGATTATTTGCATTTATGCAACGGGTGAAGCGCCGTAGAACCAGAGTTACAGTATGAAACCATCATCTTACAGTTACAAAATAAGAATTGAACATCCCGGCGGATTAGTGGCTATTAGTGGAGCTGATGATAGCTTTGTCCGGGACAACGCAGAGCAGAAGTCAATCAGGTGCTTGCCCAAAGCCACAATATCTTCAATTCTTATATAAATAATTAGAACACTGGCTGAAGCGAGAACAACTGAACATTTATAAATAGAAATCAAACAGTCAAGTGGAGCGACTGTGGACAATTCAACAACTCTGGTGGATTTGGGTGGACCGTTGGAGCCCATGACATCATTAGGAGCCTAGGCAGCCAATCTGAATGTCCCAGAGTCAGATGGTCTTGTTTCACAGGGACAGGAAGACATCCTTTCTTATATAGATATGTTAAAGGAATGTATGGTCTTTATATCAGCTCTGCTAATACTTTCAATGAGTCTTCTGAATGGGACTTGTTTCAATAGGTAAACTAACTCTTCTGGGGCAGAACAGCATCCCCTGATATGCATGGTGTGGCTGGTATCACGCGGGACTGTCTCCAATGAAGTGTATTTCCTGAATGCTCGATTGAAACACAAGAGGGGAGGTTCTCAACGTTACCAGAACATATTATGCACATATCCCCATCGTTCCCAGTCTTATTATGAAAACACATGTGAGGAAGGTTCATGCAGCGGCAATGTTCTGGTGCTGCAGAGTGGCTGTGCTATTCCCACAGAGCGAGCAATTGGGTGATATCTTGCATGAGAATGACTGTTTAAGCATTGGAGACAAGATAAAGTGGGTACCATCACCTCAGTCTCAAAATACATAACTGGATACTGGGGGCAAAGACCAAGGCACCCAAAACCTGGGTGCCTGAGAAGCATCCCTCACAAAACTTGCTGTCACATTGTGGTGATGGCTCACAATGGTTGACAAAGTGGCTTTGCACGGACAAAGGGGCACAAAGGGGATAAAGGAAAGACAAAGGTTCCCCAGAATGCCCTGGGTGGGGTGCAGCGGAACAGGGATCCTTTGTCCTCCCTTTGTGCCCCCTTTATCTGTGCAAAGTCGCTTTGTTACCGTTGTGAGCTGTCACACAAGGTGATGAGGAGCTCTGTGAACGGGTGCTTCTCAGGCACCCAGGTTTGGGTGCCTTGGTCTTTGCCCCCAGTGGAGTTCCGCCTGCACGGTTTTGAACAATGTGGGCTACACAAAGAAAAATATGATGCTTTCCTTGCGTCACCTGGACCCGTTGAAATTTATCTTGGGGAAAATCCTGTTCAGCACGCCAATTTATTCTTCGGGGATAGGAAGAACTTCGATAATGTAAATTATGCGGCCAGTGTGGCACAGAGACTCTGTCCGCATTCAAAATTATTTCTTGAATAATTCAATTGCAACATAACAGGGAAGGTTTTTGACTTGAGCAGGACATGTTATGCGGGCATTAAGATCGTTTCATGCAGCAATCTCAAAAAACATGGGGGGAAGATCCATGCAGCGGCAATACTCTACTGCCGCAGAATGGTTGTGCTATTGCCGCAGAGCGCCAGTAAGCGCAGATTTTGTATTTCAGCTTGATACTGCCAGTGTAAATATTACCATACATATAGTGGTAAATGCCCCATCCCGGTACTCAGGGGCAGGAAACAAGGAATATTTTAGCTTCGAGCCTGAACCATGTTTGGTAACCTTCGGTGAGGATTACTTTTGGAATAATAGATGCCCCCATCCCGGTACTCAGGGGCAGGAAATAAGGAATATTTTAGCTTCGAGCCTGGACCGTGGTTGGTAACCCTCGGTGAGGATTACTTTTGGAATAACTCAATGACATCACACAAGGGGAGTATTTAGACCTTGCTAGGAGATCCTGTTGGATTATTGCCATCGTTTCCTCACACACTCCCAAAATACCCCTGAGGATGGTTCACGCAGCGGCAAGTCGGACTGCCGCAGAGTGGCTGTGCTATTGCCGCGCGAGAGACTATGTGACATCGTCGCAGGGTTGTTATGTGGATGGGAGTTTAAATGTTTAACAATATTATATCGCAGGTGATGGTCCCGGCGCATTGGAGGATAGGTCAAGGAGTGAATAACTAAACTTGAGCTTTTAAATCGTGATTGAACAACGTTACGGCGCGCAGAAATTGTGGACATGAGACTGGCCAGTGTAATGCAACAGATATTATGTCATGTAAAGTTCGAGGTCCAGGATACGCAGGCATAGTGCCGCAGACAGCCTACGGAGTGCCGCAGACTGATGGCACTGACTGCTGCAGACAGACACACTGACTGCCGCAGATAAGTCACACTGCCGCTGCGTCACACCGCAGAGTGCCGCAGACTGATGCAGAAAAGAGGCAGGAGTGCCGCAGACTGACACCAGATTGCCCCTGCAAAGTGCCAAAGTGCGGCAGACCAGTGCCGCGGACTGCCACTGCAGACTATTTGCTGCTGTTTGGTTGCCGCAGAGTGCCGCAGCGCTGGGGATGTGGATGTAGTGTCGCTCAGAACAACATATAAATGCCTGAGTATATGATTACAGTCCATGGGAAGCTAAGCAGGTTGCTGGGAATGAGTTCAACAAATGCCGCAAAACTGACTGCCACAGACTGCCGCTGAGATTGCCGCTGCATGCGGCAACATCAATGCAGCCGCAAAATCTCTTTGCCCCGCGGTGGGTGACATGCAGCTTGGTATGCGCAAAGCTTGTGAGTTGTCAGGCTTGTGTATGGCACATATACTGTGCAAAAAAAATATTAGCTGACATCTCCAAAATGCAAACAGGGAAATCGAACACAACTCGGGTCAGGTCAACAAAGTGGCTGACATCTTCAACGAGCTCGGATCACATCTCAGTACCAAGTGCTCACAGCCTGGAAGTAGCATTGATGGACTTGACTTCGTACTGGAATTTTATGATGGATTGATATGAACACTGATGCCGATCGATTGCCGAGGTACCGAAACGGAAGGCGCGCGTGTTTTTAGTCGGTTTAACCCATTAAATGCGCAGAGATCTTCTAAAGCGGTCAAAAGGAGCCCTGAAATCCTGTTTCCTGACATAGGAAGCATTTCCCAAGTTCAACGGATACACCGGACTATTTCAAGCTTCGGTAGTCAAAGTATGGGCTTACATCTGAGTCAGCCAGTGTAGATCTCGGGGAAATCGTCAAAACGAATCCTAGTGATGCTCTCCATTTATTCTGCATTATTTCGAGGACCTGGATAGGTGTAGAAATGCACTGGCGGAGGTTGTTGTGTATCGCCGACAGCCGAGCTGAAAAAACAAAAGTTTTGATCCCCCCCCCTTAGAGACGACCGAAATTGTACGACAAGCGTTATTTGTACATGTAGCAAAACTCTTGTCATAAGGAACCAACCGTGAAGGTTCAGCAAGAATATCCTAACTCAGTCTAGGTTTCCGCAGAAATCAAGTTGGAGATCGCAACGTTCGATGGGTCCACCATAAGTGTGCTCTGATACAGCTCGACAACGCCATTATCGCGGCCAGGGAGGCAGAGCTCGATGTCCTCGCAAGTACCCGGATGGCCCGGGTCGTCGCTTCTGACCAACTCGGCGTAGGGCATCCCACGAGTGCACCCGCGGGTGATCCGGATCCGTGACCACGGGTACTCGCAGCTGAAAATGTCAAAATCAGATCCGTGCGAGTTTTGTTCCCACGGATGACTCAGATCCGTGGGTGTATTACCCGCGGGTCAAAACCTGCGGGTACCTGCGAGTATAGTGCATAAAAAGATGAGTCCTTTAAGGGTCAAACACAAGACCTGCCGGAAACAGGCTAACACATGAATTAACAGTCACAACCACCTG
Source organism: Mycena vulgaris (assembly GCA_029204335.1). Lineage (NCBI taxonomy): Eukaryota > Fungi > Basidiomycota > Agaricomycetes > Agaricales > Mycenaceae > Mycena > Mycena vulgaris. The sequence continues at coordinate 86,710 of JARGYA010000525.1, forward strand.
GGCCAAACCACTGATGATGGTTTGAGGCACACCCACGGGTATGTGAAGAACCAAAATACATACCCGGATCCGTGGGATACCCGTGGGAATGGGTACTCGGATCCGCGGGTATGCATACCCACGAGTTTTTCACGGATCTACCTGCATAGACCCGCGGGTAACTCGCACTCGTGGGATGCCCTAACTCGGCGTTGGAAAGATTCACTACCAAGGCGTAAAGGGAAATTAATGAAGCAAGCAACGGCGCTTACCGACGACCGGACACGCAGACACCGCCATAGTCAAGGTAACGATGGTGACAAGACCAGTGAATTGCATTTTCATGGTGGTTCTGGACGTGGGGTGGCCTGCCTTCACAGGGATCGCGAGAGGTGCTATCTAGCTCGGCAGGGGTTAAAAAAATGTACCAGCGATCTGCATCTACCCCTGAGCACCAGGTAAGCCGTCGCTGTAATTGCAGTGATAATTCGAGTTTGGTTTGTATTGAACTATCCAACAATTTAATGCAACAGTTCAGACCCAGAGATCCGGTGTTCTCGTCTACCAGTGACCGCGAGAAGTCTCTCATGTGAGACTTCCCGTGGGTTTTCCGGCCCAACTGTGTTCCACTGTACAAATATACATGGCCGCCGTGTACCCCGAACTGGAAACGGTTCTTCGCTTGCTGGCCCCTTTGTGTCAACCATTCTCATATTTAGCAGACATCCCATATCATCTGCCGTTGGTTTGATTTGTATCGGCCAGCTGCACTGCCGGAGTTGAACTTGAGGCGACCAATCAACACGAAGTCTGAGGTTGATTGTGTCTTTTAGCGTCGCTCCGGAAGACTCTGCCCAATCCATTGACAGGTATCTGTTCTCATGTCCTTCAGGTCAAACCCCTCGTGATTGCAACTGTTAGGGATCCTCGTTATTGGACGCTGACTCTCTCTCACCACTGTTTCTTACGATCTATTTCTGACCGGCGGAACACAAAACCAGCTGGCTTGATATTCTGGTGGAATCTCCTTGGCTTGTTACTCGACCAGATCCGGCTATTGACCTGCGCAACACATTCGTTGGGTGACGATTAAAATCAGGATTACCAAGATCTCGGAGGACTGCGCTGAGGAAGCGGGCTGTGTTAAATCCATTCCTGGATAGCAAGTTCTTCAGTGCGGCGCCCATGCCAAGCGGCGTTCCATCGGCGACCCGCACTCCCGGCCCCACTCTCATACGTCTCAAACTTATTCTTAGCATTGAACATCACGGACCCCAGTACCGTATACGGAGGGAAAATCTTCAGGTACGCTGAATGCGACGTAGAGCTTCTGCGGCTTAATGATGGAGTTCGGCGGCATGCTAAACCGCATTCCATTCAATCTCAAGTCCACTGTCAATTCTAGGCATAGTTGTCACTTTGTTCATTATACTATTTTTCGACCTGCCTCCAATTATCATCCTGATTTATTCACAACCCAGCATAAGCATGAGCAACTGGCGGGGAAAGCCACGGCCGTACACCCCAAGTGCGTTCCTGCTACAAAATGGTGGTTAAATGGCACCATCTATTATACATTGGGAGACCGAGGCACTACTGTCCCCGCTTGGACTTTTAACTCCTATCGATAGGAATAAAAGGGCCGGAATACATATTTCCTTCCTCTGGTCCACCGTCATCGGTCTGAACATCATTACTGGTGGTATTATGACAGAGCATCCCGGACCCGAGTATACGAAGCGAACATTCTTCAGGTACGCCAAATGCGATGTAGAGCTTCTGCGCCTTAATAATGGAGTTCATGCTAAACGGCCTTCCATCGGCGTCCCGCACTGCCACCAATTTGCCACCCGTTGGGATGGTCAAAATGGATGGACCAGGTCATACCCACCGTGTTGACTATTTACCAGGTTGCCGCCTGGTTTAGAGTGTCGAACGGTGGCTATGTCCCTGGCTGTGTCCACATTGGCTATGTCCATCCGTTTGACCCTTCAAACGGGGCGGCACACTGGTAAGAAGGACAAATGGGTCAGCTGAGATAATGATTGGGGCAATTCCGGGATAACAAACAGGTGTACTCTGATTCGAGGCATCTCAATAATATCCGAGTAATCCCACAGTGGGAAGAAGCCATGGGAAACTCGAGCCGGTTCACAGTCGATCCATGAACAGCTGTCGGCGGATCATCTTAAAACTGGTGCGGCCTGCTGAGTTGTCGACCAGGCAAGCAGAAAGGCAAAATCTGGAGAAGAGTAGCGAGATGAATAAGAAATGCAGACATACATTCCACAATGGAGCCGATGAAGGGCTTATGTACAAATAATTGACCGAAGCGATCGAGTGTGAAGAAAATCAAAGATCACAGGCAATATGACCATTTTGGGAGGTGTGAAAACCGAATGCTTTTATAAAAAGTTAGATAGCCAGAACTGCTATATCACTTCGCATCATAATTGTATGCCACTCAAGATGTACTTATATTCGGTCATAGCTGCAGCCGGCCTTCTGTCCCTCACTCAGGCAGAGACCGACCCCAGGGTCCAAGTCGCCTTGACCCTCGACACCCCAAGCAACGGCGTCTCCACAACCCCGTCAGGCCGCCTTTTTGTTCTTTACGCGCGCGTGGATGGGACACAAGCTCAAGGACTACCAGAGGTCGTGGAATGGATCAATGACACAGGCGTGCCCTTCCCCAACGCAGCGTGGAACTCGTACGCCGGCAACACGTCCGACCCGGCCACGACGCTGGTGCGCGTCAACTCGCCAGCGGGTCGGACCTGACGGGAACCTGTGGCTGGTCGACACGGGAAGCCCGGGGTTCGGCAGCCCGGTGATCCTGCCCGCAGGGCCAAAGCTCGTCGTGGTCGACCTGTCTACGAATCAAGTGAAAAGGGTGTACAACATGGCCAACGTCACCGAGAGCATGAGCCTGCTGGACACATCCGGTCAACCCGGCGACGGGCATGGGCTACCTCACGGACGCGGGCGTGGGTGCGCTCATCGTCCTGGACCTCGACAGCGGGCGGGCGATCCGCGTGCTGGACGGGGACGAGTCGACGG